>JAASGX010000865.1:0-12657 GCA_023334415.1 Phytopythium chamaehyphon | reverse complement strand
CGATATCTCCGACTGCAAGCAGACGAGGAAGGCGACACGCTCGTCGGTCGTCTCGAGCTTCTCCAGTACAACCCATGTCTTTGAAATCTCCGAAATGAAAATTTGAAGTTGTTTTGGTTTCTCATCTTGACTGTCTGCATCAATGGCATTACTCTCATTCATCTTGGTGCTGCTTCCGTCTTTGGCATCTCGAACGCCAAGTAACCTCTTCAAAGCATTCGCTCGTTTCTGAAATGCATACACAACGTTGGTGGTGGCTCGAGTCGACGACAACTGAAACACAGGGTTAATTATCACATCTTTGTTCAGGGCGCTTAAAATATCGAGAATTAGCTCGAGGATGTGATCAAAAATCTTGGATGAATGAGATTTGTGCTCAAGGAAATTATAACTTTCTTCCAGGTCGTGAAGAATGGCACGATACATATGTCCATCGTTCACTTCGTCAGAAGTCTCTTCTGCCTGAGACTGAAGCGTAGCCCATGCTTTAGGCAATGCGCCATTCAGGTAATCATGAACATTGGCCGTTACCTCTGGCTCGAGTTCTGTATTTTGCAAGCGGTTGGTTTCTTCCTCAGCTAATCGCTCGAATATGTGAGCACAGGCTGATGCACACACACGTAGTTGTGGATCGTGGCAGCACATTTGCTTCATCAACCCACGAAGGTTTTCTCGCAGTATAGCCGGCGCATACAATGTTGAGGACTCCGGGCGCCAATCCAATTTCAACTCACCTATAACTTCAGGCGAGCAGCAATGGGTACCCCATGGCAGCTTTTGCGTCACCATCATAACCGCACATAATCCGAGAGAATACACATCTGATGCAAATGAAGCTGGATTCCCCACCAACTCCTCAGGTGATGTGTATCTGATTGACTCGTCAAACGCAAGTAACTGCTTGAATTCATCATTCTGCCTCGACTTACTCACGCAAAAATGAGATAACTTGGCAAAGCCATCACTTCCAACCAATATATTATCCCCGCGAAGGTTTCCGTGAACGATGCCGCGCTCATGCAAATACACCAACCCGAGAGCTACATGATGTAAGTACTTGTACGGTGTTCTCAAGTTTGGTGCATATCTCTCAAGCAACTCCACAGCGGAGCCATTCTTTGCATACTCGCAAACGAAGAAGTGGTGACTAGTGTTGCACGCACCGTACAACTTGAGCACATTGGGGTGCCTAAGCTGGTGCCACATATGTATCTCATCGTTGAAAGTACTATCGTAAGCGTCAGGGACAAACATCTTCAAGAGGACGTCTGAATCGAGCCAGGTCCCAATAAACTCCCCACCAATGCTAGATGTGGAAGCCACTTGCTTGATCTCGGTATCACATGATGAAATGAGCCACGCTGGCAATCTATCGTTGACGAGGCGAGTATCTGTTCGTGGTAGTAAAGGGTCCGGACAAGCGTCCAGTGGTTGTACCAGGTGCTGCATGAGTAAATGTTTAACGTGTGTGTGACCGTTCTTCGATGCAAGGGCCAGCAGCGTTGAACCGTCAAGGGCGACATGATCAACATTTTCGCCGATTTCGATAATGTGTTTTACAATATCGACATGCCCACTCGAAGCAGCCCACATCAACGCTGTCCATCCATTGTTGTCGACCGCACTTGCGTTTGCTCCATGATCGATGAGGTACCGAAGAATCACTAACAATCCTAAGTTAGCTGCGTGCATTAGTGCTGTCGATCCGCTGTCGCATGCCGCGTTGATGTCAGCTCCTTGGTTGCTGAGAAACTCCACGATTATAAGATTCCCATCGCTGACAGCCTTCATTAAAGCAGTTTCACCTTCTACACTCTTCCCATTAATGTTCACGCCGTGTTCAAGTAAAAGCCGAATGGATAGGAGGTTTCCGTTCGTTACAGCCTCAACGAAAGCACATGAATTAATGCTGGCTATTGTGCCGAGGAGCTTGCATATTACCCCAAAGGATCCGTGTTTGGCAGCAATTGTTAGAGCAGTCTTGGTTCCTTCCGCTTGTGAATTTACGTCAGCTCCATGTTCGATCAGATAGCTTGCAATATCCAAGCTGTCATTTTCAGCAGCAAACATTAAGGCTGACCATCCGTCCTCACCAGTTGCGTTGACATTTGCGCCGTGTTCCACGAGCACGCGCACGAGATTGAGATTTTTATCCCAAACTGCTTTCATCAAGGACGAACATTCATCTGAATCAACAGCATTTGGATCGGCTTCATGGTCAAGAAGATAGCGTGCTATCTCCACATCATTTGTCCGAAGTAAAGCGGTGGATCCATTCTCATTTTTTGTGTTGACATCTGCGCCATAACTAAGTAGGAGACGGACGATACTCATGTGGCCATAATTGGCTGCATTCATCAAGGGAGTGGTTCCATCACGAGCTGCCACATTTACGTTGACACCGCAGTTGATCAAATCCCGAACTACATCCAAATCCCCGAGAAGCGCGGCATCCATCAGCGTCGTATATCCTTCAGGGTACCAGTCTGCGTGCCTTACAGCACCATTGCTGAGCAAATATCTGACGATACCCAAATGCTTCTTGTCTGTAGCTGTGCTCAATGCAGTTCTGTCTTTAGAATCTGTTGCATTCACATCAATACCTCTTTCAACGAGTAATCTTACGACGTCTGAATGACCTCTCCAAGCAGCCTTAACAAGAGCCGTTGATCCGTCGTCGCTAATTGCATTGATGGCGGTACCTTTTTCGAGAAGATAGCGAACAACTTCTAGATGGCCACTTTCAGCCGCGTCGTGTAATGCCGTGCGATCATTGAGAGAGCTTGTGTAACAAACATCTGCACCATTGTTAATTAGGCATCGGACAACACTGAGATGACCACGACTTGCTGCCGAGTGCAACGCCGTATAATCACACTGGTCGTTAAGGTCAGCATCTGCACCATTGCCGAGCAGGTATTGTACGACATTGAGATGACCACTCGACGCTGCTTTCATTAACGCAGTCTCGTGGCGATTGCAAACTGCGTTGACATCCGCCCCATGCTCAATCAACCCCCGAACATTCTCAAAATCTCCGAGTAGAGCAGCCCACATCAGTCTCGTCCATCCTTGTCGATGCGTGTCAGCTCCGTGATCAATCAGTAAGCGAACTTTGCCAATATCTACGTTGTATTGTCCCGAGGCCAGTCCAAGCGCCGTAAGCCCATAATTATCCTCTGCGTTGATATCGGCGCCACTCTCAACGAGGAACTGGACAACATCGACAGTCGCATGCATTAGGGCCGATCTCCCACAGTATCCCCTCGCATTGATGTCCACCCCAGTGTTAACCAGACTCCGAACGACTTCAAGTCTCCCATCCCACGCAGCTTCGATCAGCTCCGCCTCCTCCAGCACCAATGACCTCCCAGATTTCCCCACTGCAAATTGCTTCTCGCCTTCGAGTTCTTCGCCTGCTTCCTCCATCGCGAATTCGACACTGCGAACCCAGCGACATGATTTTTCTGCTGCGAATCGCAAATATGTATCCATCACCCAACTCATGGCTACAATTTGGTCAAATACTAGAGGGTGTGGGGTCAACCTGGTGCACACAAGTAATGATGAAGATGAATCGCCGGCCTCTGTGGATAGACGTGAGGAAACGCTGGCATAAATCAAGCCATCCATCAAGATTAAGGCGTAGATGCTGGAGCAGTGAACGTCAGCCAAAGACGAATTTTCAGCACGGCAACTCCGAGAAACCTTGCTGTAACTTATCGCCTCAACTATTTAGCTGGACAAATGTGAATCTTGTCATAGCTCTGACGGGGTGACCTCCTCATGATAGGCCACGATAATTTGTTCGTGCTCCACTGCTGAGTCTAGCCGTCGTATCGTGAGCGAACAACAGCTTTGTCGTAGAGTGACGTGACGATTTGCCTGAAAAGCACGCTCATTCCTGAACACTGAAATGCTACGAGATATTTGGAGCGAACTGGAGGAAGCCGCGTGTCCTTTGCCAGCAGCGAACATCAACTTAGAATCCTTGCGTTCACGTCCGCTTCGTGCTCCACGAGAAGCTCTACAATGTCTAAACGCCCGCAACTAGCTGCGAACATCAGTGAAGTACACCCATCTTCTCCAGCAGTATTCACGTCCACGCCTTGAGCTACAAGTTGCTGCATGGCGCCCCATTCACCAGCGCGAGAAGCTCCATCTTGGTGAGGTCTCAGCAATGACGTGGGTACAGTCTGAATCTGAAGCGTTCCAAAATACCGGTGTGAAATCGATACCGGCTCTAAGGTCCGCATTATGTCTCGCTGGTAATGCCAATGCGAACCTAAATGATCAAAACCGCACCTAGCGCTTCTCTGTATGGCTGGCGGGCGCCACCTTCCATTGCTCCG
This sequence comes from Phytopythium chamaehyphon, assembly GCA_023334415.1. Taxonomy (NCBI): domain Eukaryota; phylum Oomycota; class Peronosporomycetes; order Pythiales; family Pythiaceae; genus Phytopythium; species Phytopythium chamaehyphon. Next base: position 8,305 of record JAASGX010000865.1, on the reverse strand, counting down.
GTCGCCCTCCTCGCTCCTCGCCATGGTCGTGCGCCTCCGCCTCGCGCGCTGGGGCCGCAAGGACCTGCCGTTCTACCGCATCGTGGCGGCCGACGCGCGCGCGCCCCGCGACGGCAAACACCTCGAGATCGTGCGTGTCCGGTCGCAAGTGGGTCTCTTGTCAGTGCTAACGCTGTGGATCGAGCGCAGCTGGGGACGTTCAACCCGATCGCGGCGAGCGACGGCGTCAAGGAGCTGCGCGTCAACAGCGAGCGCGTGCGCTACTGGATCTCGGTGGGCGCGCAGCCGTCGGACCGCGTGGGCCACCTGCTGGGGCTCGCCAACATCCTGCCCATGCCTCCCACGCGCCAGTACGGCAAGAAGAGCGTGCCCAAGAAGGACCGCGAGGCCAAGTAGACGAAGGACCACCGCAGTGTTTGTTAGCGGACAGCCGGCAATATATGCAAGCCTGAATCAAGCCAAACAGACAGCTAGACACCCACGTGAAGACAAAACACAGCTCTATTGATCGAGGAGGGGAGACCGCGCTCACATGCGCGGGGTGCGGCGGTTCTTGGCGGGCCCGCCGCTGCCGCCGCCCTTGAGCATGTTGCCGCCCTTCTTGACTTGCTGGCTGAACGTCGCATGTTGCTCCTCCAGCCAGCGCCAGATCTCCTTCTGCTTGGCGCGCTTGTCCGCCAGCCGCACGTCCTCCTCCTCCTGCTTGGCTCGAGCCACGAACTCGGCATCGCGCCGCAGCTCGCGCGCTGCGCCCTTGCGCGCGCGCTTGACCTGCCGCTGCAGCTGCTTGCGCTGCGCCGAGTCCCGGTCCCGGGTCTTGTCCTTGCGCACCGTGTAGTTCTCGTCGAACTTGGGCGCGAATGACGGCAGCACGCTCGGCGCCACGGGCTGCAGGCGCAGCGGGGCGCGAGCGCTCGCTGCAGCCTCGATACGCTCGTTCACGCTGGCGATCACGGCGTTGAGCTGGCTTGGGGCCTTCTTGAATGCGTCGCGAGCCAACGCGTGCATCGACAGGTACATTGGGCGGAACAGCTCCTGGAACGAGGCCAGGTACGAGTACTGCGTCGACGCAGCGTCTACAAGAGCGAGAACGGATCCCAGCACGGCCGGAGCAGCCAGCTCTTCGTCGTTCACTGACGGCGTCAGCGGAAGCAGCGGCAGCGTCGCCTGCTTCTGTTTCTTCCACTGATCCAGTTCGGTCCGCAACCACGAGTTGACGTCGTCGCTGCTTGAGGGAGTCAGGAACGCTCGCAGCATCTGAGAGAGGCAGACAGCCACCTCCGGCACAAAACGCTGCTTCTCACGACCCATGTCCAGCAGGAGAGCACACGTCGTGAGCAGCTCGGCTGCGTCCTTGGAGTGAGCGATCTCCAAGACCATACGGGACTCGCCCGTCGATGTCGAGGAAGAGATAACGCTGCGCGTCAGACTCTCGGCAAGAAGCGTCTCGAGCGGAGAGATGACGTTGTGGCGCAAGTCCGAGGTCGGGAAGACTTGAGAGAGAGCCTTGAACAGCAGCAGTTCGGACTGCTGAGGGCGAACGCGCGCTTGCTTCGGGGTATGCAGACGCTTGAAGACACTAACAAGGAACTCGCGGGTCACCACGCCAGCGTCGGAGCTAATCTGCTGTGCCAGCGTGAAAAGCAAGCGCGTCAAGTTGTCCAACTGCATCAAATCAAGAAACTCGAGTGTTAGCTCACAATCATCGACCAGATTCACAGCCATGGCAACTTACGTCTTGCTTATGAGAGTCGTAACGGGCAGCCCAGCGCAAGAACTGACGGAGCAGAATCGCAAACAATCGCTTCATCTTCTTCTGGTTGTCGACGCTCAGGCGCGGCGAGTAGTATTTGATGAGACGCTCGACAATGAGCGCGCGAGCAGAAGGCGAACGCTTGGCGTGCGCATCAAAGAGCGCGCGAAGTTCCTCAGGGGTCTCGGGGCACGGGAACACGAATGGCAAGGCCTCCTCTTCGGTGACAGGCTCCGACGACTTCTTGTCAGTCTCTTCCGCCTCATCATCGTCATCGTCGTCCTCAATATCGTCCTCTTCTTCCTCCGCCTCGTCACCATTCTTCGCTTCGTCATCGTCATCGTCCGAGTCGGCTTCTGAGTCATCTTCGTCCTCTTCTTGATCTTCTTCCTCTTCATTCTCCTCACCGTCGTCGTTAGCGTCATCATTGTCGTCATCTTCAGCTTCCTCTTCAGCGGCGCCGAAACGCTTGTCGACCTCGTAACCATCCATGAGGTCGTCGTCGGTGGGAAGCATGACAATTTCTCCTCCCTTCTTCTTGCTCTTGTCCTTCTTCTTGCCCTTCTTGCCCTTCTTCTTGTCACCGTCGTCGCCGCTGTCGCTGTCGTCCTCGTCTTCGCCCTTCATACGCGCAATGCGCTTGCGCTCAAGCTCCTCTAGGCGGTCGTGCTCCTTCTTGGCAGCCTCCTCGGGTGACAGACGGCGCTCGGTGGCCTTGGCCTTGGCCTCGAACGCGAACTCGCGCGTGAGCTTGTCGAACTCGTCCATGGGTCCCTTCTCGGCGTCCTTATCGCGGCCGTTAGCGCGCGTAGGGCGGAAGTCGAGCAGGCCGCGGATGTCCGAGAATCCCTGGTCGAGCTGCTCGGTGACGTCCTCCTGGTTGGCCTTGGTCTTCTGCCGCTCGGCCTTGAAGAGCTTGGCCTTCATCATGACCTCGTGCATGACCTCCTTGTGTGACTTCTTGCGGTCGTCGCCCTCCTCTCCTTCGGCGCCGCCGCCGCCGAAGTGCATCTTGTTGACGATGTCGCGGTCGAGCTCGCGGGCCTTGTCGTCGTCGTTGTCGAACTCGTCCATAGGTCCGTCGGCGTTGAGCGCGTCGTAGTCGTCGGCGATCTTCCTTCCCTGGTGCGTGAGGAAGAGCGCGTCTCCGTCTGCGTCCTCGTCGTCGTCATCCTCCCTGTCCGAGTCGTGCAGCGCGAACAGCTGCGCGTTGCGCAGCTTGCGCTTGCGCTCGGTCTGGAAGCGCGCCATCATCTTGTCCTCGAGCGACATGCTCGGGTCCTGCTCGCCCAGCCGCCGGTCGCGGAACTCGTTGCTCTTGTGCCGCGCCTTGAACTCGGCGCCCAGCGTGCGCCGGCGCTTGCCCTCGGCCTGCGCGCGCGCCTGCGCCACGTCACGGCCCGCGCCCTTGACGCGCTTGCCCAGCACCGCGAACTTGGCGCGCGCGCTGTTGCCGCGCACGTCGAACGGGTTGGCGCCGCTGGCCGACGACGCGCGCTTCACGGCGCTGCTCTTGCCCTTGCCGCTCGACTTCTTGCCGCCGGACTTGCCCCCGGGCTTGCCGCCTGACTTGCCGCCTGGCTTACCACCCTTGCGCTTGAACATGGCCGGCTGGAGCTGGAGCTGCTGCTAGCGACACTCGAGATGCTGGTGTCGGTCGCGCCGATCACCAGGTCGAGCGCATTGGCCGCGGCCAGTCAGTCAAGAGCCTACCATACGGAATATGTATTGCACTTTGATAACGCATATTTGCTTCCACTGAAAAAAACCGGTTGGTCTCGGTAGCGTGAGTAATGATGGGTTGAAATCTGTCGCGCTTTTCTACCAATGGTTTGGGAGATCTTGCTGGTCAAGCGTGGGATTGGCGGAAAAGGCGCGTAGGCGATCGCGCCCATCCACCTGCGGCATAGTGGAGCCAAGTGAGTCGGGATAGGCGGTCAGTTCGTGGGAGTCAGAAGGGAAACCCTCGGTATTCCGACCGAGTACCCTATCCTTTCCAGGATCGATAGAGGCATTCGTCTTCCTCTTACTATCTCGACAGCTGCTGCCACAGCACTATTCCACTCAACCTTTGTATTGCGGTCGGGAAGGGTTCGTATTGCGAGGGAGTGTAATTACGGCGAGGCGGCCATTTGGCAGCCATGCAGCACACGGCAGTCTATCTAAAGCTCGGGGAAAGGCCGACCTGCTTTCCTGCTGCCTTAGTGACGGCCATGGAGCAGCACGAGGGGCTGGCGCTCGTGAGCGCGCTGGACGACGACGCGCCGCGCGAGGGCTCGCCCGTGGTGGCGGCGGCGCGCGGGGGCGAGGCGCCGCTCGAGGACGTCGACATGGACCTGGAGATCGACGCCGACGTCTTCCGGCCCAGCGCCATGCTGGACGCGCGCCTGGACGAGGAGTTCGGCAGCGCGCGCGCCTTCCGCGGGCTCTGGAGCAACGGTGCGGCTTCTCCCTTGGTGGTGCTTCCTATAATAGTAGAGAACGAATCGTGCTGATGCTGCTGCTGCTTCTGTTGCAGCGGACGTGGCGCGCGGGTACGTCGACCTGGAGCAGATGCTGCTGAGCGAGAGCGACGAGGAGCTGCTGGGCATCATCCGCCGCGAGCAGGCGGCCGAGGCCGGCGCGCCGCTGAGCGGGGCGCTGCAGCGCCTGATGTTCATCCGCGCGGGCCGCTTCACCGACCACGCGTCCGTCGACGCCTCGCAGTTCCCGCCCAAGTACAGCGACGCGCAGGCAAGCGCCGCGGTCGGCGGCTCGGTCTTCCGCCACACGTTCGGCCAGCGCGCGCAGGCGTTCGGGTTCGACAACAGCGGCGTTCCGATAGCTGTCAAATTGCAGCCTGCGATGACCGCGACTCCCGTTTCTATCAGCGTTCCGGTAGTGAAACATGAGGAGACGCTGCAAGAAGGCGCCAGCGAGGCGGAGGATGTTGACATGGAGGCGGATGCAGCAGCGACGCCGGTAGCGACATTGGCCTCCGCGACTAACTGCTCGCCAACTGGTTCTACCATTATGATCAAGAAGGAGGTTGTCGTCAAGCAAGAGCCTGTCCACATACATGAGCTCAACACTTCGCCTGTCACCCCAGAACGACCGCAGCCGGTTTTGCGAACTAGATCTCAAGCTGAGTGCAAGTCCCCGCAAATACCGGCGGCCTTTGCGTCTCCTTCAGCAACTTCGAACGAGGTTCTTCACACGCCGTTGCGGCGCACAAAATCGACTCCTGATCGGTCCGCATTCTCTTCACCTCCGACATCGTTCCTCGCGGGAAAATCCAATTTTGTCTCGCTAGACCGTGTGTCGTCTCTAGAAAGCGTGCTGAGCCGCTGTTCCGGTGAACACAACCAGTTTGAAGGATCACAGTTTCGCTCAATGTCGCCGGCTGACGAGCTTGAGAAAGTCGCTGCGCTACATTCGAAGGGTTCTGGCAAGATGGAGAAGCTGGAGTGGAAGATCAGTCCGAATCGTGGCAGCAACCTTCCCAACGGCATTGGCTTAGAGTCGCCAATGAACAGCTTGAAGCCGACAGGTGGTGCGTATCCTCTTGTCGACTCTGATGTGAAAGGGGAAGCAGCTTTGCCACCCCGATATATCAAGGGCCCATCGGACACGGAGAAACGCCGCGTGCATTCGTCGACGTTCCAGTCATTTGCGCGATCTTTTTCGTTTACGTCTGCGCCGTCGTCTTCAGCGCATGATTGATCCGTTGAATAGCGCCGTCCAAGTCTACAGTAGTGCAATAGGGTGCGTCGCACGTCTTCAGCGGCGCCATGTGTGTCGATTTCATACACCTTCATTCTTTATTGCGGCATCCGAGCCGCGCCAACACAACGCAACACTATGAGCGCGCTGTGCCAGTCTCGCGCTTCATTTGTGATTCGTGGATGAGAGCCACATTGGAGGCAAGCCATGAAGGGCTACTGCCAAGCTTCATGCATTACTCCACACAATATTTTAGTCGGCGGGATTCCGCACAGTTGTAGAGTTCAACTAAGAAACAAACATGCCTTCTTCGGTCTCCACTTGTTGGTGCTTTGTTGCGTCTACAGTAATATTTGTTGATACCTCACATCTTGATATGTCGGTGCATCACGAACATTCGTCGACTACGAAAAGGCCAATATACTGCTATCATTTTTCCAAACAGGAAAACCAGCACCAAGACCTTCAAATGGAACCCCTTCCTACTAGATATACAGTATATGGTCTCATAGAAAGCGTGCTGTGCGGTCTCATCTCATAGAGCAAGGAGAGTGAAGTGAGTGGCAATTGGGTTCATTCTTGCAGACTTCTCTCAACTCTCGAAGGGCTCTTCGTTGCCTGCCAAGTAGCGAAGAATCAAAGCTTCCCCCAGACGCGCGATGGGAATTCATGAGGACTTGTCCGCTGCTGCTAGGAATGGGGACTTGAAGGCTGTGAAAAGCGCTTTGGACGGCGGCGGAGACATTCATACGAGAGATAAACATGAAAGAACGGTTCTGGTTGTGGCTGCAAGCAGCGGTCGCCTGGATGTTGTGAAGTACCTTTTGGGCCTATTGCGCGACGAAGAGGACATGATGGACGGTTTGGATGCCGCGCGGGTCGTTATAAACTACGACAGAGTGAATAACTGCGAAGACAGGGAAAGAGCGCTGCATGAAGCTGTAATCGAAGGTTACTTGGATGTTGTGGTGTGTCTCGTTGCCAGCGGCGTGGAAGTAAATACGATGGACAACAGTGAAGTGACGGCTTTGATGAAGGCTGCTTCAAACGGCCACTTTGACATTGTGAAGCACCTTGTTGAAAGCAGTGCAGATGTGAATGCCATCGACTGCGGAAAAAGGACGGCATTGTTGTGGGCTGCAGCGAATGGTCACTTGGAGATTGTGGACTACCTGATTAAATGCGGTGCAAATCTGAATGCTGTCAACTTGGTCGGATCAACAGCTTTGATGAAGGCGACAGAAAACGGATACTTATCTGTTGTCAAGTGCATCGTTGTACACGGCGGTAACGTGAATGCTACTGACAATAGCAATGAGACGTCGTTGATGATAGCTGCTCGATACGATCACTTGAACATTGTGAAATATCTCGTAGAGAGTGGAGCTGAGCTGACAATTTCCAACAAAGATGGAATGACTGTTGGCGCCATTGCCGCACAAAACGGACACCATGAAATTCGCCGCATATTTGCCTCTAGGCGTATCGACACTATCGAGTTAGCGCCGACGCAGCGCAAAATGGACACCAGAGCAATCGCCGCATGTTTTCCTCGAGACTTGACCAAAAAGCTGCCTTTCAGACACCCAGAGATGTTCATAACCCCGCTAGAACTAAACATCGTATGCGCCACGGATGCTGACAACACCACAGCTGACTTCATTGCAATGTGGTTGGACGCTCCCGTCGTGCTGAAGTTGTTCATTCCTAGCGCTGCTGGTTCGGCTTTCACAGTTGAGGTGAAACGGTGGCACCAGCTCCACCACCCTAATGTTATCAAGCTGTATGGTGCATGTGATATTGGCCACAACTTGTTTGTATGTGAGCTGGCAAGCAATGGATCCGCGGTCGAGTATCTTAAGTCATTCCCATTCGAGAACCGTAAACCGTGGAGATATCTGCACCAAGCCGCGCTGGGTCTGGCTTATTTGCACGAGCGTGGAATTGTTCATGGTGACTTAAGTGGAAGCAATATTTTGCTCGGAGACGACGACCAAGCAAAACTTGCGAACTTCGGCTTGAGCAGATCGCCAACCTCGGTTCGAAACGCTAAAACGGCAATACCTTTTCGTAGGCATGTTGGATCAAAACGCTGGCAGTCACCTGAGATACTTTACGGTGAGCAGCCGTCCTTTGCTTCAGATGTGTACGCGCTTGGTTTGTGCATTGTTGAAATGGTTACCGGTGAGATCCCGTGGCATGACCGTAATGAGTATAACCTCCGCCGTGACAAAATGAACTGGAAACCGGAATCAAAGTACCAAGATCTGTACCAACCCGCAGATGTCTCAAAAAAATATCGTAAAGTAATAAAACAACTTTGCTGCCAAGATCCGAAACTTAGACAAACTGCCGCAGTTTGTGTTGGTGCGTTTGAAGATTTGGCGGAAGAAGAATCATACAGCCAAAGCCAAAATGTAACTCCTCAACCAGAACACGACACCCATGCATGTTGGATCGCCCAATTATCAAAGCTATGGGTAAACATTGAAGATGCATGTAAAAGTGGCATCGAATCAACCAAATCATCACCTTATCAATCGGTTATCGACGATCTCAAGCAGATATTGGATGTTGTCATGGTGACTCCACAGCATCTTCAGTTGACACAAAAAATATATAGCTTGCTCAAAGATACTGAGAATTTGGTCCAGAATGCAACTCAAGTTGCGCTTATTATCCAATTGTCGTCGGCAAGAACAACGAAGTCTAGCTTCTACACGATTCGCCGACGAATCGCTATTCTCCAAAAGCAGCTTGGGGTTTGCCACAATCAATACAAAAACGGTGCAAATGAGCGTAACACTGATCAGCGTGCGGTTGACACCCAAATGCTCATTTCAGAGATCT
>JAASGX010000864.1:0-12659 GCA_023334415.1 Phytopythium chamaehyphon | reverse complement strand
TGTGAATTGGATGGGTGGTGAGTTTTGCTGCTCGCACAGCACGACGGTGCCCACAACTGTATCGTCGTGAAACCGAGGACGGACCCGTCTTGAATCGAATGAAATTTTATGCGGTCTCATTTCGGCGACCCGAGGGCGCTCCGGTACCCAATTCCCACACCTCTCCTCACCATGTGGTTAAGTCCAGGTTCACGCCTAGCAATCTTGCATTGGCTTGCAGTTCCACACACCATACGTGGGTCGCAATAATGTCAAGGCATACTACTACAGTATTCCTATAGCATTTTTTCTCGGTTTTCCCGCATGATAAGCGGGCTCATCCTTATAAACCAAATCCCCACGCCTCTCCTCCCTCCAACACCTTCCCTCACCCAGCACCAACACCAACTCCATCACGCTCATCAAAAGCCAAAAACCCGTGCCCAAGTTCCAAGTCTTTTCAAAGCATCCGCTATCAATCCACTACTCGCACCCCATCGTGTCCTTACCAAAACCCCGACGCTTTTCTACCAAAAAACAACCTCACTCCTCATCCACCACCCAAGTCCTCGAAGAGCTCCCCCTGTCCTCATGGCGTCGCTGCTCGCCGCTCGCTTCGCCCGCGCTGCGGCTCCAGCGCTGCGAGCGTTTCGCCAGTCGCCCGCGCTCCAGTCGCAGCAGCTGCAGCAGCTCCGGCCGGTGTCGTACGTGGCGCCGCCGGCCGTTTCCAGGGCCGAGAGCTTCCGCTTCGGGCTGCAGCGCGAGGATTTGGAGGCGGCTGCCGACGGCGACGACGAGGCGCTGGCGCACCTGACGGCGGCGCTGAGCCTGACGAACGCGTCGCAGCTGGAGCTCAACAAGGCGCAGGTGGCCGCGGCCATCGAGACGTTCCAGCGCTTTCCAGGAGACACGGGCTCGAGCGAGGTGCAGGTGGCCGTGCTCACGCAGAAGATCCTGCGGCTCACGCAGCACGCGCGCGAGCACAAGAAGGACCACCACTCGCGGCGAGGACTCATCGCCATGGTGCAGAAGCGGCGGAAGCTGCTCAAGTACCTGCGCGGACAGGACCTGCAGAAGTACCGCGCCGTCGTCGCCGCGCTCGGACTCCGCTTCTCCTAGGCTGTTTACATGACAGCAAAAGCAAGAGTTGCAAGACAGCAGCCTTCTTCTGCTGGACTCGACCCCCTCCTCACTCAAGAGATAAAGCACAAACAAACACGAGAAACACAGAGCTATGCATCGGAGGTTTATAGCGGAGCTCCAGACTTTAGTAGTTGTCGTCCACCGACGCGCCGTCGCCGTCCTCGAACGCCTCGTCGTCCTCGGCTGGAACGCCTTCGCTTTCGGCCAGCAGTGACAGCATGTCGACGCACTCGGCAAACGATACGCGAGTGCCCGCGGATGCGCCGATCTCGGACAGAAAGTCCTCGACGTGGTCGTCTGAAATGCGCAGCTGGATGGCGTCCAGCAGCCTAGGAAGCGCTGCACAGGTCACCAGCTCGCCCTTGGACGCAGATTCCACCTGCTGCTCGTCCTCAAGGATTGCAGAGAACTCGCGACGAATGAGGCGGAGAGTGTCGTCGTCGAAGATAACGCCTTCGATAGGAGCAGAGCTCATCGCAGAGCTACCCGCGCCCTCCTCGTTTGGCTCGAGTTGCAGCTCGTCAAAGCCAGACTTGACTGGCGCTGCATGTCGTAGTGCCATATCGCGCAGGCGCTCTTGTCGAATGCTTGCAATCATCTCGCTCACCACTTGATCGGGACGTGCAAGTCCCAACTCGGGTAATTGAAACTTGCAATTGCTCGGGGTGGGTTTGTCGCCATTTTCTTCATCCGAGTTGTCGTCGTCCGGTTTGTCATGGTAGGTTCCACACTTCGGAGAGCCTTCAACCCACTCGCCTTCATACACTTTGCGCGTAGCCTTGTAGTAAAAGCGTCCAGGCCCTTCTTTCTTGTCGTTCAGCCAATGGCCATCGTATCGATCGCCATTCTCTTATCCATGTCAATGCAAGAGCGATTAGAGATGTTGCCTGGATTTTCATCGTATGCACAACATGGCTCACCTAGACCGAGTATTCCTCTTCCTGAGCGCTCGTTGTTCAGCCACTCCCCTTCATACACGCCCTGGTGATCTCCATCCGTGCTGTCAGGAGCATACTCCATCCTGCCTGTGCCCTCGCGTTTGTTGTTGACCCAGAAACCTTCGTATCGAGCTCCATTTGGATAAAAGAGTGTGCCCACGCCATGGCGTTTGTCGTCGATCCACTCGCCAGCGTACTGTTTTCTCAATTTGTCTCCTCCGCTTGGTCCTTCCCCAACAACCCAGTACACGCCTCGACCATGTCGCTTTCCCTCCTTCCACTCGCCTTCGTATTTGCTCCCATTTGCATACACAAGTGCACCGAATCCGTGCTTCTTGCCGTCTTTCCAGTCCCCAGTGTATTTGCCGACGACCTTGTACTTGACAGCCTTAGCCGCAGCGCCAATGTTGCCAACCTCGGTATAGCTCACAGATCCTGTCGATGTCGCCTTTCGGCCAGTTGCTGGGCCCGTCGGCTGCACCCAGTAGACAGAGTGCCGAGGTCCATTTCGAGCTGCAAGCTGGTCCCTCAAACGACTCGCCGAAGCTGGAGCGCGCTTGGTGGACATGATGGCAGTCTCAAATAGCTTGCTTCTTGAGTATCAGAATCACAAAATGAAGCCCAAGTGAGCAGTTTCCAGACTTGGTGCGCTTTGGAAATAGCTCCACCGCAAAAAGATGGGAGCAACATCTAAACCAACACCAGCACCACCTTGACGATCAACAACAGCTCTTTATTGAAATCCGCGCCGATGCACTAGAAGCGGCCGCCAGTGAAGTAGTTGATGGCATACGAGAAGGCAGCAAAGCCCGCACATCCGAGGCACTGCGCCTGATAACCCTGTCCTGCCGCGAGTGCCGCGCCCGTAGCGCAGCCCGCAACCAGCTCGTTGCCAAGATCGTGCCGACCGCGCACTTTTTCCACCGCACACTCGAGTCCCGAGAACATAGCTGTCATCATCAAGACATTTCATAAAAGCAAAAAACCATTAGCTCCAGAGTGTTTTTGCACGGTCACCAAGGAAACAAAACAACAAAATTGGAAATGCCCGCACCGGAGATGACGAGGAAGTTGTTGCCCCAGTATCGGCACTTCCCGGCCGTGAGCCGCCAGGAGGCGCCCATCGACTCTCTCCACGGGACCTTGGGCAGCTCTCTCTGTCCAGGGATCGGCACTGGCGGCGTGATGCCCTCGTAGCTTCCCAGCACAAGTCCAAAGAGGTTTCCCATGCCATACCCTTTTGACAACATGACCACCACCACCACTTTTTCAGTAAAATAGTCCAAACTCAACAAAAACATCATCAAGAACGCACCGACGACGGCCGACATGAGGAACTTGCCCGCGCAGGACTCGGTGATCGGGTTGGGCTGGACCCACTGCAGCACCTGCGGCGGGTACGCCGGCAGGAACGGCCGTACGCCGGTTTTGTCAAACAGCACGTGGCCCTCGACAAAGGAGCGAGGGAAGAGGAAGAGGTTGGGCGGCGTCGCGGCCCCCACGTCCTCGGCGCGCACGCCCAGCTTGGCGTTGGCGTCCTCGGCCGGCTCCATCTTCGACTGGTGTTGGATGGCTGACACGAAAGTTTTAGGGTCCAGTAACAGCTCAGCCAATCAAAGAGCGTTATCTCGATACAGATTCCTTAATTCCATCGTTAATCGGCAACTTCATGGTGACGTGCATGATGGAAATGAAGTGCATCAATGCTTGGGATTTGATGGCATTCACTTGGGTGGGGGTCGAGTACTTATGCATCCTGACCTGATCTGACTCTGATGGGGCTCACTTGCCGTCGCGCGTGAGCAGCGGGGCGTACAGGTGGGGCCGGCGGTCGCGCACAAGCCCCCAGCTGGCCCGCCGGACGAGGAACTTTTCCAGGTCGAAGCTCTCGACGAGCACGCCCTCGGACTCGCGGTCGGCGATCTTGAGCATCTCGCCCGTCTGACCTGTGATGAATGACGAGCCGACGAACGTTACGGGCACGCCGTCGACGACCTCGGCGCCCACGCGGTTGGAGCAGATGACCGGCACCATGTTTGCCGCCGAGTGGCCCTGCATCACGCGCTGCCACTGGTCGCGCGCGTCGTAGTTGAGGTCGTACGGGTTGCTGCCCATCGCGCTCGGGTACAGCAGCATCTCGGCGCCCTGCACCACGAGCGCGCGCGCGACCTCGGGGTACCACTGGTCCGTGCCGATGGCCACACCGATGCGGCCGTACCGCTGTTGATTCCAAGCCACCCGCAACGTCAGCTCGAGAACCAGGAATGCAATGCTGTGGCAATGACCGTGATGAACGCACCGTATTCCAGACCTTGAACGAGTCGTCGGACGGCGTGAAGTAGTACTTTTCGTTGTATCCGAGGCGGTCTGTCGATCAGGATCAGGATCAAATCAACAGCGTCAGTGACTGCGACTTGAGTAGCAATAGCCAGACTGCCAGCACCGACCGCCGATGTGCATTTTGCGGGTGACGCCAAGCACGGATCCGTCTGCGTCGATGACGGCGCAGGCGTTGTAGAACGAGTTGCCGACGCGCTCGAAGAATGAGATGGGAATCACGACGCGCAGCTCCTTGGCGAGCAGCGCCATGCCCTGCACGAGCGCAGAGTCCTCGAGCGTCGTGGCAAGCTGGAAGTTGCTTGCGTTGAGCTCGATGGGGAAGTAGGAGAACTGGAAGAGCTCCTGCAGCAGCACGATCTGCGCGCCGCGCGAGCTCGCGATGCGCACCAGCGACTCGGCCTTCTTGATGTTCTCCTCCGGGTTCCCGCAGCTCATCTGCGTCGCCGCCACCGTCATCAGCTGCTTGGCAAAATGCAGCCATTGCCACCACATAACACCGCCAATTAACGCCATATCCTCCCCATTATCATTAAGTGAGACCGTCGACACACGCGCTCGACGCTAGCGACCGGCGCCTTGAAGGCCGCGACCCCCGGCGACGGCGGAGGCGCGTTCGACTGCGAGCCGAGCGACGTGGCGCTCCCGGGGCCTCGAGGCAGCGACGGGTGCATCGGTGGCGAGCGGCGGGGCCTGGAAGGCGAGTCGGCGAGTCGGCGAGTGCGCTTCTTCCCGCCGATTCAGCGCTGGCCGGATCCGCACTTCGAGAATGCGCTCGCCACGTTGTTCAGCCGCCGTGCCGCGCTCTCCCTCTATTATTATACTACTCATAAATTATAAACTGTAAACTTCCTTTACTATGTATGTTGAACTGTGGGAATTGATTTTGAACGTGAAAGTGATGGGGGTGGGAGGTGTGCGTTGGGGGCTGGGGGCGTGACATACGCGTGATTTGCACTTGTGGGGAGCTCACTGTGAGGCGGGAAGAGGATGGACCCCATAATGCGAGCGAGCGAGCCTCTGCCGAGGTCCACGACCACGCCACCAGCGCTTACAGTTGCAGTCGGTGGCTGGACTAGGACGAGCCGGGGGTGATGTCAATGCGAGGTCTATTTGCCAGCCGGTCCGCCTATCCGAGGATGGGCAGTTCATTGACACTGTCAATGCCATTGGCACGGCTCGCTCGCTTGTCAATGGCGGGTTGTCATCAGCAAATGACGCCGAGGTACTTGGTCTTGGGGAACTGGCGCTGCAGCTGCGGCCACTGCACGACGAACTCGTCGGCGAACCAGTAGAGCAGCTTGCCCGTCAGCGACAGGTGCTGCACCCTGGCGAAGCTCTCGCAGAAGACGATCTTGGAGTCCGCGTGCACGCCCAGCACGCGGAACAGCAGCACGGCCGCGCAGATCGGGATGCACGTGCCTGCATCCACTCCAGTTAGAGCTCTTTCAAATGGTCGACACCTGCATATCCCCACCAAACCTCACCAGGGCCGTTGCAGAGCACGAGCTGCGGCCGGTGGCGCAGCACCGCCGCCAGGCACACGAGGAACGACCGCAGCGTCGTCCACACGCTCGACGACCACGACTGGCCGACCTGTCTCGAGCATTTCCAGAGCTTTTAGATGAGCGTAACCCTGTCATGACCAGCGCTCGGTCTCACCTCGCGACTTCGAGGGATGACGACGAACGAGTCCTCGGGAGTGGGCTGCCAGTCGATCCGCGTCTTCTCGGCGCTCGTCTTGTCCGTCTCGGCCACCACGAACGCGATGGGCGCGTACGCGTCGCGCCGCAGCCGCTTCATGAGCTTCAGCAGCTCCGTCGTGTGCCCTCCGGAGCCCAAAACCGCCATCACGCGGATTTTCTCGCCCTCCTGGCGCCTCGAAAGCGACGATGGAGAGCTCCCCGAGCCCTTGACGCGCGCCGGAACCGCCACCAGCCACACGCGCAGCGCCAGCAGCACCACCAGCAGCCCCAACACCTTGAGCGTCGCCTCCATCTTGTCTTGGAATGACGTAGCGTACCCGTGGTTACGATAGGGGTACGCAAGTTCAACGTGAACCGTAACCCCTCAACGTTGGCACATCCAATGTGTCATTCCTCAACCAGCGGGCTCGGAGCGACACCAGCAGCCGAGTGCCTTTGCACCAGCAGCAGCTCTACAACAGATCTAGCCTTACTCCAAGCTCACGATGGCCGTGTCGGTGCTGACGCAGACGTTCGTGGCGTGCACGAGCGTGCTGTACCTCAAGTTCCTGCGCGTGACCATGATCCAGGCCAAGTCGACGTTCGACGCCGGCGGGCGGCCGCCTGAGGACAAGAGCCTGCCGCTGGCTAAGGGCCGCCCCAAGCAGAACTACGGGCTCAACGAGAACGAGACGGACGAGAAGATCCTGCGGGCGCGCGAGGTCGAGCGCCGCTGGCGCCAGATCGTGCAGAACGACCTCGAGAACATCCCGCTCGCGCTGCTCGTCTTCGGCGCCGGGCTGCTCGTCGAGGACCGCATCAACACGCCCGTGCAGATCGCCGCCTTGGTCGCCTACACCTCGCTGCGCGTCGGTCATACCATTGCCTACGCCAAGAAGCTGCAGCCGCATCGCGCCTGGTGCTGGCGCCTCGGCGTCGTCGCGGTCATCGTCGGCGCCGCCAACGCCGTCACCGCCGTCTACAAGTAGTTAGTTGTCGCGCCGTGGACTGCGGAACTTTCAACAACGAGATGAAAATACATGGCCAAATGCCAATGAAAGCCTTCATTCACAATCAACGAGTCGCCATGAGCTCGGCCATTACTCTCGCCAAGCCAGCATTGGGCTCACCACTCCCCGCATTATCCTACATCACATCGCCAATGCAGCGAGACAGCGAGGCCGTTTTCACGCAATCTAGCTCTGCAACACCTGACATGGTGAGCTGACTGCGACGGTGGTACTGGACGGTACAGTACCACCGTCGCAGTTAGCTTCTCGTCATCTTGTCAATTACTGGCCGAAAATGGACTTGTTCGTAATCCGATGATCGGTCGAGTCACCGGCTTCCAAGTGCGTGGCGTTCGTCGTTCGGTGGTCTCCACAGCCTCGTTGCGGTTCCCAGCAGCTCTCGAGGATGCAGCTCTCGGTTGGAACCACTTTGCAAATCGCCGAGCCTTCCATAAAGGCCACTAGCATCCCCAAGCTCAAGGCACCGTGGAGTTCGTCGCCGTGCACAACATGAGCGGCTGGACCGAGCTGCAGGCGTACGCCGTGTGCGCGTTCGTGCTGTACCTCAAGTTCTTCGCGGTGACGGGCATCCAGGCCACCAAGACGTTCGCGGCCGGCGGACGCTCGCCAGAGGACAGCAACCACCCTCTGGCCAAGGGCAAGCAGCAGAACTACGGGCTGCACACGGACGCCGACGACGCCGACACCGACGCCGAGCTCAAGAAGGCACGCGAGGTCGAGTTCCGCTGGAAGCGCATCGTGCAGAACGACCTCGAGTCCATCCCGCTGGCGCTGCTCGTGTTCGCCGGCGGCGTGTTCGCCAGCGGCAGCAAGGAGCTCTACGTCGTCACCATCGTCGTCTACACGCTCTCGCGCTGCATCCACTCGGTCGCCTACGCCAAGGAGCTGCAGCCGCACCGCGCCTACTGCTGGCGCGCGGGCGTGCTCATGATCATCGTCGCGGGTATCAACACCATCGTCGGCGCCTTCAAGTGAGTTGAGCTGCGTGCGTAGGCAGCAGCGACTGTCATTGGCGGTATTCAACCAGCCAGGATCCTTGCATGTGTTAATCAATATATCCCAAACGCAACCACCATTGCAGCTTGCTATCGTCATGAAAACTCGAATGGCGCGGCTTCAACATGAGACCATGATTTCGTTCGAGCACCTCCAGCCCACTTGGGCTCACTTGCGCTCTGTATGAGCCACGTGTCGTGTCGTCATTGCCGATTTCTTCGAAAGCCTTCCTTAGCTCACAGCGCCACGCAGGACGCGGCCATGGCGGGCTCGGGCGAGATGAAGGCGTACCTGACGTGTCTGTTGCTACTCTACGTCAAGTTCACGATTACCATCCTGATGCAGAGCCTCAAGAGCGTCGAGGCCGGCACGCGGCCACTGGAAGACAGCGTGCTGCGGTCGCTCTCCTCCGCCATCCAGGCGGCCACCCAGAGCGACTACAGCGCCGAACGGACGCTGTCGGCCGCCGAGGTGGCCAAGGCCAAGGAGGACGAGGCCAGGTGGAGGCGCATCATCCAGAACGACCTCGAGTCGGTGCCCCTCGCCATGCTGCTGTTCGGTGCCGGCGTGTTCTCGGGAGGCAACAAGCCGCTGTTCCAGGTCTGCGTCTCGCTCTACACCATCGCCCGCTGGTTCCACACGCTCGCCTATGCCTCGGCCAAGCAGCCGCACCGAGCCATCGCCTTCTGGACGGGCGTGGCCGCCACCGTCGTCGGCGCTATCAACTCGCTCGTGGGTGTGTACCGCAGCTGAAATATATCTTGTGTTTTGTATGGAGTGTCATGGACGGGCATGGTTGTCAAGCTTTCACGCGATCACATCAAATGTGCGATGCCCATCCTGCCTGCATGCCGTCGTGGCAATGACGCAGTTGCAGTCGAGTCGACGCGAACAGTAAGGTCTCACACCGTTCTATTCTTCAGTCAGTAGCAGATTTGACAGCTCACCGACCAGTCAAGCCAAGTCGATCCAGGCAAGCAGCTCACCATGGCGTCTCCCGTGGTCGTCAAGACATACATCACGTGCGCCGCCGTGCTCTACGTCAAGTTCGTGCTCGCCACGGGCATCCAGGCCACCAAGACCTTCGACGCCGGCGGCCGCCCGCCCGAGGACAAGAAGCTGCCGCTGGCCAAGGGCCGACCCGTGCAGAACTACGGCCTCGCGCCGGCCGACGACAAGGACGAGAAGCTGCAGAAGGCCAAGGCCGTCGAGCTGCGCTGGCGCCGCATCGTGCAGAACGACCTCGAGTCGATCCCTATGGCGCTCATCGTCTTCGGCGCGGGCCTGCTCGTGCCCGGCAGCACGGCGGTCCAGGTCGGCGCCATGTGCGCCTACACGTTCGTGCGCTGCACGCACACGATCGCGTACGCCAACGCGCTGCACCCGTGGCGCGCGCTCAGCTGGCTCTTCGGCGTCATCTTCATCACCACGGGCGCCGGCAATGCGCTCTATGGTGCCTTTCTGGCCTAAGATGCGAGCAGCCTAAGTGTATAGCAACGAAGTTTGTGCGTTTGCATCAGCGAGCAAGTCAGTGCTTATCGACAACTCATGCAACTCGACCTCTTCGTGATTGCGATTGAGTGCTTTGACACAATCACAGCATAGTGCTTGGTGAGATTGACTGTGTCACGGCACCTCATTACCTTTGCCTTTGGGAACTGTGAATTCCAGTGGCGAAGGTCGCTTTGCCTTTCCCCCACCACGTGTCCAATCAACAGCTCATCGGGCCATCAAAACCTGCTTTCGTTAGGAGCCTGCGCTATACGACAAACTCATTTCAGCATCTTGCATCCCGACGAACAAGTCATTTTGCGAACAAAGGCCGATCATGGAGCTCTTCTCCAGACGAAGGCTGAAATCAGGTCGTGGAAATTGATCTCGACATGATTCCCATACCACCGACTCTATTTGGGGCAGGGCTATTTCCATGCGGTCGTATGTGCAGTGGCAAGGTTTTCCAACACACTAACTAATGCGGTGTAGCCGTAGTGTGCTTCGCTTCTCGTTGGCATCATCGCCATTATTCCTGACTCTCTCAATGGGGCTTTCTTCACGTTGACATTGGCATCTTCGCAGAGTAGTAGCTGGAACTAGAATGCCACACGACCAAATGTGGGCCAGCAGGGAATTAACGCTAACCGTTTGGAAGGCTCTACCACTTCAACTAAGCGTGAGTTTGCGCACTATACACTGTTTATCCTCTGCTGTGATGCGTTCTATACGATGTTTACCCTATGCGGCGGCTCAAGCAGAGCTAATGAATACGACAGCGCGAGGTTGCTCATGCGTTCCCTCCAGACCGGATTCACCGGATTCACCGGATTCACAACTCAATTCGCTTTGGACAGCCTTCACCACCCACCGTACCAGTACGTCATGGCATCGCCAACAGCAATCAAGACCTACGTCGCGTGCGCCGCCGTCCTTTACTTCAAGTTCGTGGCGGTGACCAGCATCCAGGCCAACAAGACGTTCGAAGCCGGCGGTCGCCCACCCGAAGACAAGGATCTGCCACAAGCAAGGGGGCAACCTGTGCAGACCTACGGGCTTGCGCCAACTGATGACAAGAACGAGAAGATGCTCAAGGCCAAGGCGGTGGAGTTGCGCTGGCGCCGAATTGTTCAGAATGACGTCGAGTCCATTCCCTTGGCGCTGGCAATCTTTGGTGCCGGGCTGCTTGTGTCGACCAGCACGGGTGTGCAAGTCGGTGCCATGATCACCTACACGGCCTCGCGCTGTGCGCACACGGTCGTGTACGCGAACGCGCTTCACCCATGGCGCGCACTCAGCTGGACGGTGGGCGTGCTTGCCATCACCACGGGCGCTTGCAACGCGCTCTACGGCGCCTTCCTGGCGTAGTGCGCTTTCTGTCGAGGTCGGATCACGTTTTGTTGTTGCTTTTGAATAACTTTGCTTTCAAGTTTCGTTATCCAAAGAGCTTTCGCATGCCTCGCACGCCTCTTTTTTTTTCTTGCCTTTTGCTTTCGTTTTCATTCTGCAAACAGCCTTCCATGGGCAGCTTGTGCTCGATCACTACGTGAGCTCAATCATTCAATTTGAATTTGTTGCCAATATCGTTTCTTGGTCGATGTCAAGTCTTCGTGGCCTAATGGATAAGGCATCGCCCTCCGAAGGCGGGGATTGAGGGTTCGAGTCCCTTCGAAGACGAGTTTTTCAGCTCGCTGCGTCAGTCTCTTGCTCGCCAGTGGTTTTCGCATGCCAGCAAAAACAAAACCCTGGTGTACATAATTGATATATCGATAGTTGCGTTGTTGAGTCAACCATGTTGCACCTCTCAACTGCAAATGAAGCGATCTGACGGCCATGGTGGTGGCCTCGGCGCTGGAGAAGCCTGTTAAATGCTCAAACACACGCGGGCATTCGGTTGCTATCGATCACAAAATGTATTCAATCTTGCTCACATGCGACCTTGACGGTAGCCTCGATCGCCCTCCATTTCTAGTTGAGCAGGCTGACAATGACGTTGGCGGCGCCAGCCATGACGGCGAAGTGTGCGCCGAACCAAGCGAGCGCGCGGTGAGGCTGCATCTGGTTGGCGTACACGTACGTGTGCAGGCAGCGCATGGCCGTGAAGGTGGCCATGGCGCCGAGGTGCACGGTTGCGTTGGCCTCGGTGAGCACGCCGGCGCCGAAGACCAGCATGCCGATGGGGATGGTCTCCAGGTCGTTGAGGATGATGCGGCGCCAGCGCACCTCGGCCTCGCGGGCCTTGATGAGCTTCTCGTCCTTGGCGTCTGCGGGTTCGAGGCCGTACGTCTGCTTGGCCTTGAAGCGCTTGGCGAGCGACAGCTTGGCGTCCTCAGGCGGGCGAGCACCAGCGCGGAACGTCTTGCCGCCCTGGATCGTCGTCGTGATGAAGAACTTGGCGTACAGCACAACCGCGCATGCGGCCCAGACCTTGGCGTTGGCGACCACCATGATGCTCTTGAGGCTCTAGACGACTTGGACTGCTGCTCTGCTGGTGATGGAGGAACTGAGACCGTGGGGAGGCCAGCTCCCGACCACACACGGCCCAGGAGTGATGGTGCTAGCGCATGTCTAGCATGTCCAGCATGTCGGAACGGCAGTTCATCGCGATCGCGTGAAGGCGCGGCGTAAGCACCACGCATGTGTAAACGCTGCTGTCGCAGCTCCTCACGCCGCTTCGAATTAGTGCTATGTATACTTTGTTCAAATGTTTAAATGCCGAGAGATGACTGTTTTACAGGACCTATCAAGCGGTGCGGGAAGTTGACACACGAACGAGTTGATGTCAAGGTCGTGCAGATACTTTGCCAAAGTGTCGGGATCGCCTTGGAAGCAATGGCGGAATCTCAACGGTCGATAATCTTGAGACGGCCGTCATTGCACGACTGCAAACTGGTCGAAGCAGCGAGCTCTCACTTTCAGATTCACCTCCAGCAGCACACAGAACAGCTTCAGCTCCTCGCAACACACCAAATAGTTCGATGGGCTTCGTGGACGCCACTGTGGACATCAAGACGTTTTCGACGTGCTCGATGATCCTCTTCATCAAGGTCTTTTCCACG
>JAASGX010000863.1:0-12666 GCA_023334415.1 Phytopythium chamaehyphon | reverse complement strand
CAGATTATGGTGTGTGATGGCCACTGCTGGTTGGTGGTCAGGCCATATGCTGTGGAAAGCCGAACTTTCCTGTCATGTGGGCTTGGCGAACACGCGCCCGAGTATCGAGTATGGAAGTGAGACAGGGAGAGAGAGAGAGAGAGAGAGATCGTAGGACGAGCACAAAACTCAGTGAGCTTGGATTCAGTCATGGGTTTGCGTTCTAAGGATCAGGTGCTCATACCTTTGGCCTTCGCGTTGACTTTCGAGGGTTATCGTGCATGGACGACTTGACGTCACGAAGAATGGACATGCAGACCACGACATCCTAACCAGAAGCTACCCCACCCGTTCCAGAGTCTCTCCACTTCCTGGGCAACTGTGACACTGGGTCAAGCGCGTTCAACAAAACGATAATAACAAGTCCTAATTGAGTATGAGGAGTTGGCCGAGATGATTGTACTCGCTTGTCGTCTCGGATTTGCCATAGCCGACAACAGATTGATTTGGGACCGGAAGGCTATGTACCCGGGATTTTAGAGCGTACATCAACATTGCATTTTATGCGCGGCAAGTCGTCCGTTGTAGCTCATGGCCCCACTGGTACTCGATTCTCGTCCATCTGAACTCGTCACATTGCTGATCTGTATTTATGATGTTTGTTTGTTATTGTGGTGTGCATCGTGTGTGGTTTGGCGGAGCCAACGTTTATGAAGTTGTGGTAAAGCTTGGAGATCGGTCGGATATCTAGATGTGGTAGCTGAATGACGTGTGGCTTCCTCGTGTTGGCAGAATAATATTACGTGGCGGCTGATGAGGTCGTTAATCTTATGTTTAGGGATTTTTGCCTTTTGCCTAAAACTATTTATTATGTATTCTTTGATTAGCATTTATTTGTGGCATGGTCATGTCGAAGCTGGCAACATGCGGCCGAGCACGGCTATCGTTGGTCCTTGTATTACTGGTATCATGGATGACCAGGTATGTCAATCGACTCGCTACAGTGTGCAAGTTCGTGCTCTACACGCGCTGGACCTCCCCCAGGTCGCGTCAGGCCGTGGATGCCCGACAGTCTCCGTATCTGTGAATTTGTCCGAGAAAAAGACTGCCACTGCAGTGCAGCACGCCAAGAACCACTCGATCTGGAATCGGCACTATCTCAACTTCAAACTTGACGGGACAGGCGAGTGGTTTTGCGTCCACGTATCCGTTCTCCAATCGCGAGCGGTAAATGAGGTTGAACTTGCGGAGCTAGGAAGCGTGGGTGAACTGCGACTTCCAGTCAAAGATATTGCGTATGAGGTTACGCGGTTCTTTCCTCTGTATCGCCACGCACGAGCTGCAAGCGCCGGCACTAAGCCCTCAGCGTCAACTTTGCTCGTCCCTGCAGGAAAAATCAAACTCCGGATCCAGTTTGAAATTGAAAGAACAAACACTGGAAAGCCCCCTGTTGCGCCTGTTGGAAGACCGGTAGGCGGGATTCAAGGCGGATTCCTTGAGAGTCTGCAGATTCAACGAAAAAAACTAAAGGCCACTGTTGTTCCTGTTGATAATCCCGAATGTGATGCAGGCAAAGCTACGGACATAGGTTCAGACGACAAAATGCATTTTGCTCGCGAAATTGCTCAAATCCAAGCGGAGCACATCATCGATATCCATGACGTGCAAAACATGGATCAAGGTGTCCTCGGAGAGGGTGTGCACTCGCGTGTACGTCGGGCAATGCTCGTATCTGCTGATCGTCACGATCTACAAGTCGCAGTGAAGGAGTTCCAGTATGTAAGCGACACTTTCCCACCTCGAAAGGTGCTGGAAGCATTTTTACTCGAATACCGCATTCTTGGAGCACTTCCAAAAGGAACACCCAACGTGATAGGGCTGGTTGGAGTGATTGTTAGACCGAAGCTTGCGATCGTGATGGAGCTTTGCTCCAATGGAAGGTAAGATCCTATTGCTCGATCGTATCGATGATGCTCAAACAGTCATGGGTGTGATCTGTGCATTAACAGCTTCGCCAAGTGGATGAGCGATTTAAATGGCTGGGAATCAGTTTCACTAGTCCAGGCAAGTGATCCACAAAGTGTTTGAGTGGATGGTTTAGTTGTATATCTAATTGCCATGGTCTTCACATAGAAATCAGCCTTCGCACTCCAGCTCGCCGAGGGGATTGCATTCCTTCATCGCCTGCACATCATACATCGCGACATCAAGCCACACAATATTCTCTGCTCATCTGCCGACTCGGTCGATGAGGAGTCAAAATCACTTATTGTGAAGGTAAAAGCTACAAAAATGTGTGTATTGTTGCGCGTTCTCACTGACAAGACGCTATGAGCAGGTCGGAGATCTTGGAAGCGCTGTGGTTCGCAGACCAGAGCAGCCTCCTCTGATGGACGAAACAGGTTCATCCGGCTATACTGCGCCAGAGGTTTTCTCACATACCGGATACACCCATAAGATCGACGTGTGGAGCTTTGCGCTCGTCCTTTGGGAGATGTTGCTTCCAGCATCATCTCGGCCTCACAATCCATTTGCGGGAATGACAGGCGACGAGTTAATCCAGTGTGCAAGAGAAGGACTTCGGCCAGACACATCCTTCTTGGCTAACAATCCATTCAGACCAGTCATCGAAGCATGCTGGGCATTTGAACCTGAGCTACGCCCTGAAATGAAAGAAGTAGCAGTCGTTTTGACACGAATCCGTCACCATGTATGCGAGGCATCAACTAAATCATAATCAACCGCAGCATGTAAAATGAACTGATGTTGGTAATTACGCCTTTAGCTTCCACAGCTTGAGCTTGAAGCCAAAGAACTCGGAAGCCGTGGACGAGAACGCCGAGAGAACCACGACGCGCGTGAGGTTGTACAACAAAGGGTTCATCGTCAGCCCCGATACTTTGTTCGGTGAGTTGAGCTCCTGCCAAAAAGCACAGCACAGTCAGCATTTGCCCACTACCATTTCATGTTAAAACGCAACACACAAACCTTGAGCAGTTTACTGGCGAGCTTGAGGACGTTGTTGGACACGAGGAGTTTCTCTTTCTTGTGAGGCTTGACCAGCAGACGAAGGTACACGTTCATCTAGCGGAAAGGAAACGCCATCAGCGACGATAGAAAACGCATAGAAGCACAGCAGCGCAGCCTACCTGCTCTGTCAGAAGCAGGGACGTGTTCTGGTACTTTTTGTTGATGTTGGACCCGAGCATCATAAAGCGCAGTAGGAAAATGCTGTACAAAGTCATTGGTTAGTGATCACCAATTGTCGTCATTACCGGATCCGAAAGTGAACCCACCTCGAAAGCATACACCAAACAACAACTTCGATGTGAGCAATGCTTTGCGTAGAGAGCCCACCTGAAGATTCGGATACAGCTTGGACGCCCATAACCACGAGCAGAACAAGAATAACCAAGAATGCAGTCGACACAATCTCATCTGCTGCACGCTGGCGACCTTGACGCTTAAGCCATGTGCGTCCACCACGAAGAGATATCCAGGCCTTGATGTTCACAACGTTCTTGAGCCGGAAGTGCGGAAGATTAGCAAGTCGCGAGCGACGCGAAGATGTTAGCGCTGTGAAGCACTTCGCGTAGCTGTGTAGCAAGAGATGTTAGCTTGAGTCAAGCCACAGCACATGGAGCGAATAAAAAGGAAGTGAAAATACTCACAGGAAGCGGCGATGATAGGTCACTTCGGCATCAGCTAGCGCCGAGAAGATCACAGATGCCAAGTAGTATGTGGAGAGCATGCTTGAGAGCGAAATTATCGAAGCGCCATATGGGATGGTATGAACGTCCAAAGCAAGCTGACTGACTGAGAACCGCTTCCATGCCTGAACAAGCATAACAACGGAGTTGCAAAAGTCAGGTCTGAAAGTAGCAACAAACGAGTGCTAACTGCTCGCACATCGATAAGTAGCAGAGGGTTTTCCGAAATAGCAAGGCAGTCGACCTCCTGGCACTTGATAACACAACGAAGTGCGACAGGGACGATGGCAATGGTGGCAGCCGACAGCTTGGCAATCTTTCGGTAGAGTAACCGCGGAGGGGTTGCTTTTACCTGCAAATTGCGTTATACGGCGCAGTTAGCTTGCTAGCTCGCTCCATCCGCACTAGCAGCATCGAAAGACACTTACTTTCGCCAGGATTGTATTTCTAAGCTCAGCGATAGACATGGCCTTCTTGGTCGGAAAACCGTCTTCCCACATACAGACCGTGACGCGGCGGCGCGAGAACTGGTCGCCGCCGACTTCGCGCTCTGACATTGTGCGAGGAAGATGCGGGCTGCCAGGCTTGGTCATCGGTGATGCGGGCACTGGTGTAAACTACAGAACGGTAACAACGAAAGGTGAAAACGAGCTGCAGAACACAAACCCCATGCCAAAAACGTACGCTGTTCGTGGGGGTGTTGGCTGGTGTGGACACATTGGAAGCGGGCTCGAACATGTTCTCGTTCTGGCTGGTCTCCTCGTCACTGGACGAGGACGAGTTGCCGCTGTCCTCCTCGCTGTCGGTGCTGTCCGAGTTCTCCGACTCGGCCAGATCCGAGCCGAGCCCGGACGTCGCGCTGGCCGTGGTCACGTCGGACGCGGCACTCGCCGAGTGCTGGGGCGCGTGCTTGGTGGGAGACATGATCTTGAGCGAAGGCTCCGAGTCGCCGGTCTGGAACGTGCTGGACACGCGGCCGTAGCCGATCGCGACCACGAGCAGCAGCGCGACGGGGAAGAGCACCTCGAAGCCGCTCAGCGCCGACGTGTGCTCGGGGAAGTAGGCGTAGATGGCCACCGCGACGCCGTGCAGCGCGTACAGCGCCGTCGCGGCCTCGTAGAACCACGGCTGCGCGCGTTAGCAGAGAGGCCGGTCAGAGCCGCAGGACACGTTAATCACGGGAGCCGCGCACCTTCTGGCGCCAGAACTTGGCGTGCAGCGGCACGAGCAGCGCGCGGCCGAAGCCCTCCTGCACGAGCTTGCGGTCGTGGCTGGAAGGCTTGGTGTGGAAGAGCGCCGAGCCCTTGATGAGGTCGAAGTCGATCAGCTCGCGCGTGAGGTTGATCTCGCTCTTGAGCCGCGGCCGCGCGCCCTCGTCGCCCGCGCCCGGCGAGTTCTTGCGCGCCAGGCGCGGCGTCGACGGCCGCGGGCCGCGCGGCTGCGAATGAGGCGGTGGCGGCGCGGCGGCCGACAGGTCGAGCAGCTCCGGCTCCATCTCGCGGCAGGGCATGCAGCGGCTGGCTGGGCTTACGGGCGGAGCTGGCGCTTAAGCGCTTAGCAGCTGGAGCCTCCAGCGGAGCGTGAGTGTGAGCTGGAGCTGGAGCTGGTAACCGCCCGGCGCAGGAGTGAATGCGCGCGCGACGGGTGAAAACGCGAAGTGATCCATGGCGACGACTGGGCTGCATACTCGGAGTGTGCGGCGGCGCTGGACACCTTGGGCGGGCTGTCCCGGACGACAACCGGACCACACGACCCCCGAGATCGCATGCAACCCAGAATGTGGTGGCGCGTTATGCGTTTTTTTAATACAAACCGACCTTCCAAATCTGATCCGGGAAGCACCGTGCGATTCTACAAAACGATATAGCTCATCCTCACCATCTGCATGGACGCGCACAGCGGACATCAAGGCCGCTGAGCTGGCTACGCCGCCGATCTGCTATAATCGAGCAAGCCAAGCTGGTGTCCAGGCCAAGTGTCGCTGCTGTATGATACCTGTGGTAGCGGAAGCGAGCGTCATCGCCGCTACTGTTTCCGCTTGCCGGCCGCGCGCGCCGCTCGCCGGCGCCGGTAGAGGCACGCGGCCAGCACCACGACGCCGTTGAGGGTCGCGACGTGCACCATGAAGAGCACGGGGCTCGTCCAGAAGCCGCACACGATGCCCTTCCAGCCCTGCAACGGTCGAGAGTTGGAGATAGTTGAGCCTGGTTAGTCCGCGTGTGTACCGGCAGCAGCACTATGATCGCACCCACCTTGATCTCGCGCGAGGTGAGCGCGCTCTCACCGTACTGGATGGAGAGGAAGCGCGGGACGTCGAAGGGCAGGAACTGCTCCTGTACGGGCTCGGCGCCATCAGGCACGGCGACGGGCCCGCGGCGAAGCGGGAAGAGCGCGGACCTGGGCACGCAGCCGCCGCAGCACATGTGGTCCGTGTGGTCCTGCAGCCCCTCGGAGCAGCACACGAGGCTCTCGGCGCCGTCGTAGCCCGGCGGGACGAGCACGCGGTCGCCCGCGGCGGCCACCTGAGCCGCGTCGAGCTCGACGTACCAGTAGATGTCGACCCATGTGCTGGTGTCTCGCGCGTCGTACACGCGCACGCAGGGGTCGTGCAGCCGCGGGTCGGACCAGTAGAAGAAGTGGTTCTCCGTGTCGTACGTGAGCTTGACCTTGTGCGGGATGTCGTCCGAGCGGTCGTAGGCCACGAGCCCCTCGGCCGCCAGCTCGCCCTTGAGCGCCGACACCTGCGCGCACGTCGCGTTCATGACGCCCAGGTCCACGTCGTATTCCCACGGGATGAGCCCCGCGTCGCGGTGCACGCCCAGCAGCGTGCCCTTGTCCAGCCAGAACTCGACGCCGTGCCGCTTGAGCACGCGCGTCGTCTTGCTCAGCATCTCGGCCATCTGCGCGCGCGTGTCGCACTTGCCGTACGCGAACCGCAGCGCTAGCGCCGCCGCCACCAGCGCGCAGGCGACCGCCGCCCACGAGCGCCAGCGCCCCGCCGGCGCCGCCTTGCTGCTCGACAGCGGCAGCATCTCGGTGGACTTGAGCGGTGATGACGCCAAAGATCGAAGTGTTGATTTTTTTCTATTATGAGCATGACTGAGTATGTAACGTGTGACCAACGAGCGAAACTGCTGCCAGCTCGGCATGGCGAGGCGCTGGGTCACAGCGCCTCCCGCCGCCGACGGCCGAGGATGCTGCGCAAGTTCTTCCACATCGAGGAGAACAACGCGGTGGCCGACGACGCGGGGAGCGCGCCGACCAGCCCGGCGGCGCTGAGCGACCACGACGCGGGCTTCGCCGACCTCGAGGCGCGCCTCGACGTCTTTGACGGTGCGGCCGAGTGCTACAGACAGACAGACGGGTGCGAGGTCGCGGGGGTCTGAACGCTGCCAACAGGACGACTCCAGGGCATGATCATCCTGCTCTCTCGGCAGGGCCAGGCAATCTCGGGTAGGCGCCGTGCAGATGCCGAGGGCGACGACCCCAGCACTCACCCCGTCCTATGCCAGACGTGATGGAGGCCAGTCGCGCCATGGCCGCGAGCGCGCACCTCCTGTGCAAAGCGCAGGACGTTGACCAGGTAGACAGACAGCCTATCTCGACTACATGGTCGACAATACCTCACGACGCTGCTGAAACAACGCGCGACCATCAGGTCGCCGTCGACGAAAGCGATGAAGACGCTCCCGTCATCAGAGAGATCAACGACTTTCGGCTGGCGTGCATCACGCCGCTGCAGACTGTTCGCGCTACCATACCACCGCTCAAGGTGAGCTCGGGGTAATTGATGCAAATGGAAGCGAATCCGTATCTAATAGGTATCTGAATTGTCTCGATCAAGGTGCGTTGCGATCATCGTCACAGCGCGCAAAGCGTAGTACATCGCTACGAGCGCAAAATGATCGAGATCCGAGCCGGAAGGCGCATTGATAAGGGGCGTGAGCGTCGGGTAGGATCCATCGGAGCGATCAAAAAGTAGTGCGCTCAAACCAACTCTCTCACTCTGGCACAGAACCAAGTCAAGCTCGACGCCGCGTTGGAACGCTTCCAAGAAATTGATAGAGAGCTCCGAGTAGATATTTCAACGCTGCTGAACAAGCACATCAGCGATATCGTTGGTGACTCGGTAGAGTCGGTGCGTAAATTTGCTGACAGTGAATGGTGAAAGGCTTGCTTGACTGACAAATGCTCGCAATAGCTCCTGATGCGAGCTCAAGAGCTCGCTTCGCAGATCCTCAAGACAAGATCAGAATCATTGCGCGCCAAGCTCGAGCGAAGTCGCGCCTTGGTAAAAATCCAGGCAAAAGCTGCTGTGAGCCCGAAGCACCCAACCGATAAACCGATTCCTGTGAACACTGACAAAGTTGGATCGATTTGCCCAGCAGAGGTAACAGCGCCTCCTGAATCTGCGAAATCAACAGACACCAAGGGTGTCATGATCATGCCGAAGCACGTTCTGAGCGAAAAACACAGCTTGCGGCCGCCGAAAAAGCACACCTACGGCACTCAAACGTGGAACTTGCACCGCCACATCAAGGACTCCATGGCAAGCGGGCTCGACCTGATCGAGTGTGTCAAGCTTCCAGAGGGGTACCAGCTCCATGACTGGGTCGCAGTGCACGTGATCGACTTTTTCAACGAAATCACGCTGCTCTACGGCACTGTGTCCGAGTTCTGCACCCCGGAGACGTGTCCTCAGATGTCGGCAGGCCCGTGCTACACGTATCTGTGGGCCGATGGCGTGCAGCAAGTGGAGCCATTGACACTTTCAGCACCAGAGTACGTCGACCGACTCGTCAAGTGGGTCGAGTCGCAGCTGGACGACTCTGCGCTCTTCCCCACTGGCGTCGGCAGCTCCGCCGTGAGCCCGGCCGAGGCCGCCGCCACGCTCGCAGCCGCCCGCAACATCCTCAAGCGGCTCTTCCGCGTGTACGCGCACATGTACCACAGCCACCTGCCGAGCTTCTCGGCGCTGCACGCCGAGTCGCACCTGCACTTCTGCTTCAAGCGGTTCGTGCTGTTTGTGGCCGAGTTCTCGCTCGTTGAGCCCAAGGAGCTCAACGCGCTGCGCAAGCTCACTGCCCATCTGCTGGGCGGCGCATCCACCTGATAACCTGATAACGCGCGCCCATTTCCGTAATAAACCCTCGCTTTTCGCTCCGCCCTCCATTTTCAGTGGTGCGTTGACTTTGAGCTGTGAGCTGCTGATCTAATGGCGCTCCGCGTGCTGCTCCGCTGCCGCCCGCACGCGGCCGCCGCTGCGCTCGCGCCCTCGCTCGCTGGCTCGCTCACTGGCTCGCTGGGCTTGGCGCCGTTCCTGGCGGCGGGCGGCGCCTGGCGGCCGCTGGGCGTGCGCACCAAGGTGAGCGAGCGCACGCAGCGGCGAAAGAACCAGCGCAAGCTCAAGAGCGGCGCGGCGCGCGTGCCGCAGCTCAAGGACACGCTGCGCAAGCTGTACCTGCGCACGCATCCGGACCTGTTCGGGCAGTACCCGGCGCAGCAGGCAGCCAACGAGGCGTCCTACAAGGAGCTGCTGGGCATCCTCGACTCGATCGAGAAGCACAACGAGTTCCCGCCGGCCAAGACGCTCGTGCTGCCCTTCTTCCTCAAGACGCCCGTTGAGGGACACTTCAAGGAGGTCGACCTGCGCCTGCGCACCACGGGCGGCGCGTGCAACTCGCTCGTGGAGGAGGCGCTCGGCCGATTCTTCGCCGACTGTGGCCTGCCAGAGGTCTTCCACTGGGGCGAGGGCAGCTGGGGCAAGGGCATCGGCAAGGACCACGCCAAGAACTCGAACCTCGACTTCGACCGCGAGGCCGACGAGCGCCAGAAGCAGCAGGAGGCCGCAGAGGCTGCAGAGGCCGCCGCCAAGCGCGAGGAGGCCGCGCGCATGGCGGCGCCAGCCTACCAGCCAGTCGACCGCAGCGCGCCGGCCGACCACTCGATCGAGACCGTGCTCAACGAGCTGAACGACGTACGCCACTAGCGCAGTGCCTGGCTACTGGGAGGTCGAACTAACGACTTGCTCTGCTTGACAGGTGTTTGAGATCATCGCCGCCGTGCCGCTCATGGACGAGAAGGAGTACGGCGAGCTGCGCGTGTACTACGAGAAGGGCAAGGGCCTGGACGAGATCGACGAGCGCGGCTTTAACATCAAGCCGAGCGTCCAGCGCATCTGGACGGGTGAGCGCGACCTCGCGGCGCTCACCGCCGGCCTGGACGCCGACTCGGCCATGATTGTGCAGCGCATCCTCATGCACACACTCAGTATCGAGCAGAAGGTGCGCGAGTTCCTGGAGAACGGCGGCGTGGACGCCGAGGAGGACGAGGAGGACGACGCCGCCAGCAAGAACTGAGCGTCGAGGCTAGAGAACGGAGCGCGCCGCGACCGCGTGTTTGAATAGATTGTGCTTGGAGATGTGTCGTCGGACGTTGGCGAGTGTACGATTGGCGATATGTTGAAGTCGCTGGTCGCGTTTGGTGATGAGAGCAGGCTGCGCTCTTCGTTGCGTACGTTGAAGTCGCTCGCCGCGTTGTTCATACGCTGGTAGCGAAGTGGAGACGCCAAGTGGTGCTGCTGAGGTTATTGATTGCTAGTTGATGGGAAAGATGATGGCGATTGAGTGGAGAATTGCGAGCGTTCATATTACTAGGGTCTAATGTGGCTTGAGCGTCGGAGAGGACCTTCACCCGGTCTCTAGAACGACGGCGTCGGGAACTCGCGCGCTGTGCGCAGCAGCAGCGACTCGAGCTTGGACGGCTTGGTGGGGGCGATGGTGGAGCGGTCGAGCGAGGCGTCGGCCACGCCCACGACCTCTGGCTCGTCGGCGAAGGTGACGCGCTTCCTGCCGGTGGCGGGGCTGCTGGCGGGGTACCTGGCGGCGGCCTCTGGCTCGAGCGCCTCGAGGAGCGCGCGGTCGATCTGCAGGCGCTGGTGCTTGAGCGTGAAGCGCTTCATGTACGAGTCGGCGGCGAGCAGGAAGGGCAGCGCCTGCTCGGGCTTGTTTTCGTGCCAGAGCTGCGCGCCGCGGTCGCGCGCGACCGACATGGCCTTCCAAAGCACGGCGAGCTCTCGCTGCTCGGGACTCGCGGCTCCCTGGCTAGCGTCGGCGGAGAAGTCGGCGACCGAGAGCGGGCTGGGCGGCGCGTCCTGCTGCTGGTCGCTCTCCTGCTGCGCCAGCTGCGCGGCCTGCACGACCGCCGTGTTCCACATGGGCAGCGGCTGCACACGCAGCGCGTCGCGGCCCTCGAGCAGCGCGGCCAGGCGCGCGTGCGCGAGCTCCAGGAACTTGAGGCACGTGGGCTGCTCGAGCGCGCCGCGCGCGAACAGCTGCGCGAGCTCTCGCGCGGCCGCGAACAGGTTGCGCTCGACGACGACCGCGTTGCCGTCGGAGGCCCAGGCCTCCACCAGCAGCGTCTTGAGCTTGAGCTGCAGCGCGAGGCTCAGCAGCGACCGGCGCTGCTCCAGCAGCGGCAGCGGCAGCGGCAAAGGCAGCGAGGCCGGCGGCTCGGCGCTGCGCGGGCGCTTGCGGGAGCCCGAGACGCCGCCGACGCCCGGGGCGTGAGCGGTAGGCGAGGCGGGCGCCTGCGGGGAGAGGCCCATGTCCATGGCGGCGCGGGGCGAGGGCGCGAGCGAGACGCTGGCCATGACCTGCACGCGGCTTGTTGGGTTGTGAGAAGCGGGCGGCGAGGAGGAAGCGAGCGGCGGAGGCGGCACTGGATCTCCTCGCCGACACTTGCGCGCTGTATGCGCGAAGTAATCGGTCAGGGCTGGGGCTGAAATCCGGAGCCCATAGTGGGGCCCAGTCGCGGCCGCTGCCCTAACCGCAACAATCAACCTGCTCTTTTTTCACGAGAGCTGGTTTCTCTTGGCCACAGGCAGGCGCGCGCGCGCCGCCTTGATACAGCGGCAGCCTACTACGGTACAAGCAGGGATTGGAAAGGCACTGTGCCGGGCTTGTGGACAGCCGCCGCGATTATACTTGGCTCGACTATACTGTATACGACCAGCAGCAGCAGCGGCCTTTCCGTTCCGCCCCCGTGTCAACTGCCCCCTCCATCTGCGCCCGCCGCGAGGACTCGAGCGCACGACACTTTTACGCGGCGACCACGAGCGCGCGGCCCACGGTATGATACCGATAGCCTTTGCTTTGCCGCAAGGCTGTTTACGGTTTACGTTTGACTCGGTGGCGCCAAGTCTGCCACCGGATCCGCCTGAGACAAGGGTACACTGTACCTTCGGTCCGTACGTTCTGACATCCAGCGTCAACTCAGAGGCCACCGTACCCATAATTCCGAGCGGCGCTCCTGGGCTGGGACCCCAAAGCTGCCGACGAACGCCAGCCACCACCCGCTCCCTCGCAATCGACAGCGCGGAGTGAAATCTACAGTGCGCGGTACGTACGGTTCTCACGCGCGCTCGGTTGACAGGGCACATCCTGGCGTCCGTCCATCGCGTTAACTCGCTCAGCAGTGACGAGCTCCTCCCCACCCAAGGTGGACACTCGGAGGGCCAGCAAGCGAGCGAGCCCAGCCGGACGGCGGCCGACTTGGTCCGGCGCTGACCTTGTGCCTCGCTCCGGACCAAAACCGGACGCGAGCCCTGTGGCGCCGCAAGTTCAAGCTGCAGAGCTGCTCGGCGGTGGAATTACCTGGCCACTTTGATGCACGGCAGCGCTTTACGGACCGAACTCGCCACGATGTAGCGTCGACTTGCGTGGACGGAGACCGCGCTCGCCACTGCTGTCCCCGGCTTAAATGACGCCGACCGCCTCTTTCCGGTTCTGCTCGCCTGTTCCGGTGTATTTGTGGCAAGAACTTCTAGCCATGAAAGCGCCTGATGCACCCAGTGCACGAAAAGACGAGAAAACTGGAGTTTGATGACAGCATGAGCGAACGACAGAGGCCAAGAGGCCGTGTCCACAGGCGGTTGGGGCATCTCAAGCTTCACACGCAGCAGGTGTATCCGCATGGT
>JAASGX010000862.1:0-12721 GCA_023334415.1 Phytopythium chamaehyphon | reverse complement strand
GTAGCTGCGAATGGTTCGAGGAACGACATCATATCGTAGAGCCTGCGGATGAAGTGAGTCAGATTCTTCTTGATCTTCCAGTCCCACGGGGTCATTCCCAGCCAGTCGCGCAGCTCCTGCTCGTCAGTGTCCGTGGTCGGTGCCCACGCATCCCACAACTTCACCATCTTTGGCTTCTTTGTGGTCCTTGTTGTTGCTGAGGTTTTTCGCCGTTTTGGGATAGGAGGCGATGCGTCCGGGCCAGTTGGTGCAGGTACCTCCTTGACACGATAGCAGCTCTCAACAAGTCGTCGGGTATCTTGAGCGGTCAGCTCGAGCTCTCCTTCCTTGGCATACCGAAACCGCACGTACTGGTAGAGGCGCTTTCGGAACTGCAACGCGATCATGTTCTGGGCGTTGACAGCCATGGCGCGAGCAAGTTCAGCTCTCATTCGATTGCTGTGATTCAGCGAAGGTGGTTTGTAGGCTTGGTGCTGGGCACGCTCACTCCAGAAAATCTTGAGAGTCTCGAGCAACTGAGCGTCGATTGACAGCTTTCCCGTTGTCCGATACGCGACCTCCGCTTCCTTCATCACGCCAGCGCAGCAGTCTCTGTAAAACTTATCGTTAGGGTCGGGGTGCGGGATGCTGCCGTGAATGCAGCGCAGCACGTGGTAGTTGGCCAAGCGCGATGCCTCGAGTTGGCACTGCTTCATCTCGATCAATGTCCGCTGTATCTCGACCAAGATGAGGTTGGGTCTGCACACCGCCGACAGCTTGCAGGTAACACTGCTGTTGGCACGTCCGCTGAGGAACAACTTCTCCTCGTCGACCAACTTGCGCTTGCGCACCATGCTGACCCACCGCACCGGCCGAGGGCCTTTTGCGAGTGACTGTAGGTTCGCGAATGAGCAGTAAGAATTCCGCTTCGTTTCGGAGGCCGTTAGAGTGTGAGGTCCAGATCCTGGGCCTGAGCGATGTAATGTCAAACCCTCCGCGCGGATCTTGCGACACAACTCCCACCATTACCGCGACGGCAATGGTCGTTATTTGCGCCTCCTCACGGTTTAGGGTGCGTGACCTCCGTTTAACACGCCCAACCAATCCGCGTGGAGCTTTACCATGTTGGTCGCGTTGATGGCCATCATCCGGGCAGTCTCGTTGAGCATGCGAGTACCTGCAAGCAGACTCACATCTTGATCCGACGGCTCGGTTTCTCGACCATTCCTGTAAGCAGCCCAAGTTGCGTCAAACATCGGGTGTGTTTCGGAAAGCTTGACTCTGGGGAGTCTGCAGCATCCTCTAGAGAGCCAAGAGAAGCCTTGGACCTTTAACGCGCCTGCTTTGTCTCTAAAAACGTTGAGCTCAAGGATCGTTGTTGCACGACACGGGCCGTTGGTTCTTTCAATTGCCACCACTTGGAAATTATCTCCAGAGGTAATGTAGCCCAATATGTAAGGAATATCTCCATAAAGCATCACATTCCGCTGGCACATCTTGGAAGTCAACTCCCTTCGTCCCGTCTCTTTTGATTCCATAGAACTCTGTTCTTCTCCACGCATCAAAACGAGCCCATTGATTAGGAGGAGGTAGTCTGGTCGTCTTCGTGAAAGCGTACTTCCAGTTTCATCGGGGAGATTTCTGCAAAATTCAACCGTAAAACCCTTGCTACGGCACAGGGTCTCTGGAATCTGGAGCAGTGAATCATAGTACTTCTGCCACGAGTTCTCTGACGAATTAGCTTTAGGCCGAGACTCATACACCGCTCATGAGTGTCATGAGCCCACCGCAAGTAATAAGTTGGCCATCCCGACAGAAGACACCATCAGCAACCATCGAATCGAGCAGTTCTAGCTTAAATGGCAGTGGTTTCTGGAGGAGCGCTGCCAGCTGCTGTGTAGAAGGCAATTCCTTGAGTTGCAACTCCGAATATTCCCATAGCTTCGCGAGTGATATTCTGTGCTCCATTTTTTGTCGCTTCACACTCCACTCGTCCGTTGGGAGCTCCACTAAGACGTGAATTTCTTTGTGTCCAGGCTGGAAGTTTGGCCCAAAGCACATCTCGCCGTTGAGGGTCCACGTCGGCCGCATTTTCTTGTACTTCCCGTCGACTTCCCCGTGCAAAAGAACACGCAAATCGGCATCGTCTGTGAGCAACCGGCCTTCCGCCCGCGCCAAGAAGAGCGTTAACGCGCAATAGCCGAACTTTCGTTGATCTTCGAATCGCTTCTTGTAGAATATGGCCTCCTTCAGCGCAATCACTTTCGCATCCAGCGCAATTTTGACGGAAAACACACTCGCTTCACCGTACACCACGCACCACAGCTCCACTCCAGCCATCTCCTCCACTCCACTCGTAAAGTTTTCCACTATGACCTGGTTTCGCTGGCGAGAGAAATCCAACAACTTTCCATCACAGGACAAAATTCCAAGAAACACGATATCGAATAGTCCCAACCTTAGACCTCCATGACTCTTGAACTCTTCACAAAGGCAACCAATTGAGCTGCCCAGACCACACTCCGTCCTAGACATCGCACATAGAACAGCAAGCACACTTCCTCACGCACCATTTGCCTATTCTCGCCCCCGTGAAGTACTATCCGTTAATGTTCCAACATTATCTCGTACTATGTATTACCAGAATGTGTGTATCGGCTACGAGTTAGTATTTTTCAATATTCAAACCATTCCCGAAAAGCCCGCCTGTCGCCGAAGCCCAAGGCTGCAGCTCGATGAGCGACGCCGTGGCGCGCACGAGGTCGCTGCTGGCCGAGCGCGCGCGCGGCGACTGGGAGCAGCTGGAGGACGCGGGCGCCGACGCCGCCGCGTGGCTGCGCGCGGAGCTCAGGGGCGTCGCGCTGGCCGCGCGGCTGCAAACGGCGGCGCTGGACTTTCTCGCCGACTTTGAGCGCGCGCCGTTCGTCTGGTGAGGATTTTTTTTTGTATGGAGAAATGTATGGAGAAGGGGAAGAGAAGCTGATGGAGATGGCGATGGCAGGGAGGACGAGCGCCGAGGGAAGAAGCGCAGGCTGTCGCGCGTGTCGGCGAACGAGACGAGGAAGGCGAGCGGAGACGCCGGAAGCGCTGTTAGAAGGCCGGAAGGAGAGCTACTAGGAGATAATTATGAAGAGCTACAAGGAGAAAACCAAGGAGAGCTACGGCTACATGGAGAGCTACAAGGAGAGCAGCATGCAGAAGTGCGAGGAAAGAGGCAGCAAGGAAAACAAGGAGAGCAGAGAGAAGAGCAGGAGCAGGTGGACGAGACGTCGGCTGATGAGAGGGGGAGCGGGAGCGAGGTGGAGGTTTTTGAACAAGTGAAGGCTGATGGAGGAAAGAGCCGCAAGCGCGCGCGGCCGAGGGAGAACGTGGATGTCGTGCACATGCGCGTGGCGGACCTGAAGGCTGAGTTGAAGAAGCGCGGGCTCAAGACGGGGGGAAACAAGCCCGAGCTGCTCAACAGGCTGCTTGACGCTATGGAGCGGGAGAACGCCTCGGCCGAGCTACAGAGTGTCCCTGTTCCGGAGACGATTGATCTTTCCGAGAGCCCTGTCAAGAGCAATGTGAAGCCTGCCTTGCCTGCTCCAAGTGCGGGTGCCGATGACTTGAAGACTGGCGGTCGTGGTGAACACGGCGCTGCAGACGGCGTCGTCTGCGAGAAACCCCACCGATTCTCGCTGGTGAACGAGACAGCGCACACGGCCATGGAGATGCCACTGACAAATCACGAAGCCGAAATTCTCAAAGAAGTTGCGGAGCCGCCGACCTCGTCATCGCACACGTCAGAGTTTGACGAAGCCAGAGCTAGCCTTCCTGGGCTTGGGAAACTTGACAACAAAGACGCTCAACAGCGGGACACGCATTCCATCGACGGTTCACGGATGTCAGAAACAGCAGATTTTGCTGAAGCTGCTGCCGAGGAAGTCGTTCCAAGCTCGTATGTGTCTCCGCGAGCTACTGCTGATGCTCGAGCTGGCGAGCATCTGCCAATCGAGCAGGAGCCGCCGAAGCAGTTGGCACCATCTGAAGAAGCACCGTCAGCTAGCATTCTCTTGTCACCCGCTCCTCTTGTGAAGGGCTCTGTTGCATGGCTTCACTCGCGAGCAAAAAATGCCTTCAAGGTATTGACCGAGAACACGATTGATTCGTCCTCCAGTAACACCAGTTTGCTCGCTCGAGGATTTAGAGCCCTCCAAGGTGCAATGGTTCCAGAAAACGCACCTGACACGATACCAGCGGAACAAGGAAGCGCAGAAAAGTCGGCGTCCGTGGAGAAGGAAGAAGTCTCCTCTCCAAGTGCTGACTCTCCTCTGCTCTTGCCATTGTCGGAGCGACTTCATTCACGCAAGGTTGGCTTTGTACACACCAATGCTGTCGAGACGAGCGCGGACGAGTCTCAGCACAACGAATCCAACTTTGAACGTACGACAGGGGGCTCGCCACTTGACAACGATGCTGCTAGTAACGTGCGTCTTCGCTCTGTGTCATTACCAAAAGCTGATCTGGCTGCAGATGGTAGCCACAAGCTTGCCAAGACACCCGACACCACAGTATTGTCGACTATCGCTGATAAAGCCAAGTCAGCCGAAGCAGATAAGTCGGACGAAGCAAATCGGTTGCGCGAGTTTCAAGAAAGCGTTGAGCGGGAGGCCCAGCGACTTCGTCTGGCTGCAAAGCAGTCTGCGAAGAAGCGTTTGGAAGAGTCGAAGGCAAAGGCTTATTGGGATCAAAGCGAAAAGCTGAAGCAAAAACTGCAGGCACAAGCAACCTCAGTATCCACTTTAGAAGTGCCATCCTCATCGAAGAGCGGGTTTGTGGAGGAGGCTTTGGTTTCTTTGGAAGCATCTCGACCGGAACCTAGTGTCACGGAGTCGTCTGCTCCTCGTCCCACCAGCTTTAAGCCAATCAGCAATTCAAAGCCTCAAGCGCATGCTCAGTCAGCAACAAGCGGGCGGCCACGGGCCGACTCAATGTCGTCAACTGTTTCGTCCGTCACAAGTTCTACAGGAGTGTCATCGGACCCGAATGCAAACAGCGCAGCCGGCGATAAGCGAGTGCTGTCCAACTTGGTCAGTGGTGTGCATTCATTTGCCACACTGATCGAGTCAAACAAAGCGGCTAGCTCCACGAATTCGACACGTGCTCCTCCAGTAGTGAATGCGCTCAAGTTGGCTGAGAAGACGAAGCAGCTTGAGGAGAAGAAGAGGCTAGAAAAGATTCGACGCAAGGAGGCTATGAAGAAAAAGTACGAAGAGCAGCGCCGACAGGACGAGGAGAAGAAGAGGTTGGCTGCTGAGGCAAAAGGGAAGGCGGAGCAAGAAGCAAAGCAAAAGCGCGAACAGGAGCGGCTCCAGGAGAAAAAGCAGCGCGAACAGGAACTGGCGCAAAAGCGCATGAAAAAGTTGCAGGAGATGCGTGCGGGGCTAGCAAAGAAGCGGGCCGAGGAGCAGCAGAGGAAAGAGGCAGCTAAGGCGGCCACATCAGCTGCCCCGCAACACTCAACCAAGCAACTCGTTCCCCCGGCACCTCCAACGAAGGTGCGACCTGCCCGACCTCCTCGTCGTAGTTCCACGAAGCCTTCTGCAAAAGAAATCCCTCCAGCTCCTGCTGTCGCTACACATCCTGCTGGTACTGCTTCTTCAAAGGCCCCGGCAAAAGCCCAAGCAGTAACTGCAGCGCCAGCTTCAGCTCCTGCCAAGAAGCCAGCAGCTGCTGCTGCAATTAGCTACGACATGTCTGACAAGAGCGAGTCGGACAACGACAGCGTTAGCGACGATAATGACCACAAGCGTCGCCGCCGCGATGCCAAGGACATTCCAGAGTGGGCCCGGCGCGAGAACCTGGACAAGATTTTACGCGTGCAGTTCGGTCCGAATGCAATCGACCCCTCTCCATTGATCTTCCCGGACTTCGCAGATACATGCGACCTTGAAGCCATTTTCGACGCGTCCGATGAGCGTCGTAAAAAGCGATTTGGGCGGCGTACAAGCAGCGGCAATTGGTCTGGCGACCGACCAACAACCCGCGATCAAGCGCTTTACCGCCAGGACATGGGCTTCGGGCGGTGAGCAATGCATGGCGCGTCGTGACGCGAACAGTAACTCGACATCAATCGTATTTTATTATTTACGCAGATGAATCCCCAAGTCTACGCTGCCGTTGACGTTGACTCAGTGGAATGCGACCTCGAAGATGTGGGACGTCGACGGCCCATGCGGCAGTTGCTGGTAGCTGCATGTCGCCGTCCAACATTCATGCCAGGATGAGCGACGATGTCGAAGCCGTCCTCTTCAAGCAAAACAGGTCTGTCGCGATTTGCTGCACAGTCGACACAGCCAATACTTCGTGAACGGCGTAGGCGGTTCATGACCATGCTGGAAATGAAACTTGAGGCTGGAGCAACTGGTGTTGACCGCTTTCTCCGCGCATCAGAAGTGGGCTGAGGAAGTTTGGCATTGGGTGAAATGGTTGGTGGTGCGTCAAAAACAGAGGAGTTAACTGGCGCGAGGTCGAGTGAGTTAGATGCAAACATCTTGAAGTCGCCCGATTCAAAAATGCGCAGTATGGACTGCTCTTCTGTCAGTAAATCCATCACGAGGCGAGCTAGATTCTCGAGTGTCTTGCGAACGCGCTGCCCTGACGCATCGCTACGGGCCCGAGCATCGAGTGCCACGAGGCAGCCGACAGCTTCGCCGTCTCCCATCTGGCTGCTATCTTGACTGTCTGCTCCATCGTCGTCGTCTTGGTCCTCGAGGACATCGATGTCATGGCTTCGGAGTGGAGATACTGCTGCGAACTGGAACATGTCGGTGCTGGTAGTAGTTGTGCGTGTCTTGGGCTCTGAAAGGGTGAATGGTGAGTTCTTGTCGGCTGCTTTCTGGCAAAGCGATAGGAACACGTCGTCATGCAGGAGTCGAGAGCGAAGGCCCCGGTGCGCTACAACCCACACGTGTCGGTCACGGTCATCGCTGTTACCCGATACTAGAACAACTGCAGCCCCGGCACAATCCAGATAGTCTCCGACCAAAGAGCAGACAGACTGGAGCTTGGCGCTTCGAGACTGGCTTACAGTGACTTGGAAGGGTGCGACTGCACGGCCACAGCTGTCCGTAAGCTTCTTCGAGTGCAGCGCATTGGAAAATGCTGTCGGAAGTGATGAAGCTCTTGCAGATCCGCTCGATCCGGGAGTTGTTGGCGAGATGAAGCTAGAAGATACCGACGATGGCGATGGCGGCATCGTCTCACCCGATGGCGATGACGGACAGGAAGACGAGATGGATGAAGACGACATCGGCGAAGACATTATGGTCAGGTATGATGAGGTGCCAGTTTCCGGGTCTCCAGTAATTGCCGACGGCTTGGTTGCCACACGCCGAATGCATCGGCCGCATGTGTATGCAAGATCAACGCCCAACATGGGCACGTCGACAAGGCAAAATCCAAGGCAGCGACGGCAGCAAATATCTCCACACTGCATACAAGTAAGTTGTGAGCAGGTATCGTGGCTGAAGATAAGTTAAATGTGGACTTACAACTCGGCAGTGGTGCTTCCAGCGGAGTAAAGAGAACTTCTTGAGGCACAACCCGCACCGTTGAGCTCGAGCATCTGCCTTCCACTCTGAAATGGAGACGCCCGGGACGACTCGTGGGCCGCCACGAGCAGCTTGAGCACACCCATACAGCTCGGCGAACGGAAACGGTGGCTCGTTGTCCATTTTAGAGAGGTTGATGGAAGATGGAGGTGGCACGCAACCTTCGTGATTGCCAGTCGAGGCGGCGAAACGACAAGTGACCTGGAGCTGCCAGGATGTTGTGCAGACAACTCCTGCGATGGTGGAGCCAATGCGATCCTGGTCAAGAAAAACGCGATGAAACCTTGTGTTTAGACCTTGGTTGAGTGTGTTGAAGGTTCAAACGGACACGGAGTGCAGTTTCTCGGCACCTTCCCGTGCGTGTTTAGACATCGCGACGTGACTTGATGCCTGAGAGATTGTGCGAACCCCCTAATTATAGTGAATGAGCTAATTCAGATGCTGCATGACTCCACCATCGCACGCCACGACCAGAACATTAAGTGCTTCCGCATTGAAATCAGCACCACTGCCGCAGAAGCATGCCTAGCAGTGGAGTCTCAACGCTTGTG
Organism: Phytopythium chamaehyphon; assembly: GCA_023334415.1. Taxonomy (NCBI): domain Eukaryota; phylum Oomycota; class Peronosporomycetes; order Pythiales; family Pythiaceae; genus Phytopythium; species Phytopythium chamaehyphon. The sequence continues at coordinate 4,599 of JAASGX010000862.1, read as the reverse complement.
CTCGTCAACGACCGCGAATTTGACCTTCATGTATCTGCTGCATCTATTTGCTTCTCATCATGGGCCACTTTGCAACATGTGAGTCGTTCTTCGTTTCTCAATGCACGTTTTGGATCGGCAACACCTCACAAGCTGCTGTCGACTTTCTAGAGAGACCTCAAGCAACACTTCACGATCGAGTTGAGATCGAATGATGGAAGTAAGAGCTCCGCATCCACCCACCTCCCGCTCATTGTCACCCCGCCGTCTACAGGTCGCTTCCAGCTCTCGTTAAGAAATGATGCTCAAGAACCTGCCGCAGGGGCGCTCATGCCTTTGCTAACAACAGAGTGTGCGTTTAGCTACTACGTGGAGTTCATTCCACCATCTGCAGCCGAAAGTGACTACGCATGGGATGATTTTCAAGATCAAATCGTGGTCCACTCAAAGCTTAGCAAGCTCGCAATTGTTCTTCAAGCCACAAAGCAAGCATCTATCGCTGATGGAACAGAATGTACATTTCAGCCACGATCACTACCAGTGGTCCGTGCTCCAGCGCTAAAGCTTTTCGATTATGTTGAGCGCACTAATCTGACAGCATCTGAAAAAGGCAGTTTACACCGGAACGAAGTACGGGTATCAGAGAGTTTCAACAGTGCTAAACGATCGTCACAACCGCTTGAGCCAATAAATGCTGGGATTTCGCTCCCTCGGATAGCAGGATCGAGTTCTAGGCCAAGCTCCCGAGATTCCGACAAGAGTGGTCGGCGTGGTGATACGGTGATAAGTCAGCAAAACCTAGCTGCGACCAACACCTCTGCATCCCAAATTGCAGCGAGTGAGATCAGCTCTATCAAAGAAGCTCGCGCAGTGATCTCGCAGCTTCGAGCACACTATATGACAAATTGTCGAGCTCCCGCAGCTTTCACTACAGAAACTGCCTACGAGGAGAAAAGCCCAACAGGGTATCAGGTGACAGCCAAACGTGAACTAGATGCGTTCAATGGCGTCGTCGCTATGGCTAAGCAGCAAGTCGCGAATGACGCAGCATCGGCGAAGAACGAGCTCAGCTACTACGAGCAGTTTTTACCCAAGGCACCAATAGCCAAGCCTTCGACGCCGCCACTCGCGCAGCTTGTGGCAGCCACCTCACAATCAAATCAAGCAAAACCCCTGCTTGCCTCGAAGAAGAAAGCGACCGGTAGGCTCCCCAGTCTTGGCGGCGTGGACAGCGTTAGCGAATTGAACCCTGTCAAGTCAGAAAGCAACCAGGAGCTATCTCCTAGGAAGAACAAATCGCCTGTAAAACAAACTGAACCCCGACCTCTGCAGTCAACGCAACGAAAGCAGACGCCACTGCTAGGGCAACAGCTTACTTTACCCCAAGAGAAGCAGCAACAGCGACCAAGGCCACTTCAAAGCCGGAGTCAGCCGCAAGTAGCTGCAAAGCCCGCTGCCAGTCGTGCGGTTGTTCGCAAACCTGCAGGAACAGACTCCAAAGCGAAGATCAAGCCGATCGTTCGGCAACAAAATGACGCCGACGATGGTTTGAGCGACTTTGACGATGCAGATCCTGAAATCGACTCTGCCCCTCATCTGCCTGACGATCTGTCGGGCGTTGCTGCCCTCGAAGAAGACGAGATGGACGGATTTTGATGGCACTTCCCCAACAAAGCGAAAAACGTGGCTATTACAGCAACAATCTGCAGCCCTCCCTCTGTTCTCTCTCTCTCTCTCTCTTCAACTGCCTCGGTAGGTCGAGTATCCAAACGGGTTGATCAGCAGCGGCACGTGGAAGTGCTGCGACGGATCTTTGACGATGAAGGCGATCTCGACGCTCGGGTAGAAAAACTCGTGCACCCCAGAGGCCTGAAAGTAGCCCAGCGTGTCGAACACAACTCGGTAGGTTCCTTTTTGGAATTCCAAATTCTGCGGCACCAGTGGCGTCTCCACCCTCCCGTCTTGGTTGGTGACACCTTCGCCGACGGGAATCCACGCCGAGCCCGGATTGAGTTTTTCCAGCTTGACACGCATGTTCTGGGCCGGAAGTCCGCGAGAAGTGTCGAGCACGTGCGACGTGACGGGCGAGCGGTAGCTCATGGCAATTGGACTGGGGCTTGCTCTGGGGCTTGCGGGGCTGCTGGGGGCGCTCAGGTGGCGGCTGACGGTCGACAGGCGGCGTGCGGGGGCCATGGAGCAAGCCCGTGAATGCGAAGGTCGCGTTCGCATTCACCATGAAGGGCCCCAGCCTGTCCATATTTAATACATAATTGATTGCGAGTCACCGGCATGGCTACATCGGATGGACAAAGTCCGAGGGCATGAGCTTCGACTTCATCCGGTGACGAAGCGTAGGCGGACATCAATGCTCTTGAACGCTGCTCCGTTCCCATCCCGACGCTATATCGCATCTGGTCGCCCGTCGCCAACACAATTTCCTGAGGTTGCTGTCCCCATGTAACGTGGTGGACCTTCCTCCAAAGCTGTGGTTTGATGATGGGGACAACGTGCTGCCATCGATTTGGGATCGTCCTTCTAGACCTTCTCACTGTACCACTAAGTACTACAGGGCCGAGCTTTAGTGGTTGCCAATGACATCAACCGATAGGAGACTGTTTGGGAGAAGAGTCCGACCTTGAGTCTCTTTATTGAGATTTTCATCTTGGAGGTTTGGTTTGGTGATGGCTTGAAGCGATGATGTCGCTTCTCCACTCAATCGAACGCTCGTCGTTTGAGGCTCAAGTTGAGCCCCAAGCAGTGGAAAGACCAGGCTGGTGAAGTTGTGGTGGCGAGTCCCAAGTTCACGAAAACACCATCGACTTAGGCACGTCAGAACCTCTGAAACTTGTGAGGTGTCGTCATCAACGCAGCTCGAACGCGAGTGAGTTTGTGTTGACACGTGCACCGACGATCGTCCACTCAGCCTTCAAGCCTGAGTCAGGCAATCAGGATCGCAACCTGACACTTGGACAGTCGTACGAGTGTCGTCAATGCGCCGGTGGTGAGTTCCACCTTTCACAACTCATCCATCACCACAGGTGATTCCTATCATCCGCACTTCTACGCTTTCTATCCACCCGCCGATCTCAAAGCCGCTTTTAAACTTGATGGTCGCTGCGCGCGACTCAGGTGGCATCTGGTCCGCTCGCTCCATCTGGCTCATGACATGCGGACAGGAGAGACCGTGGTCGACTTTGCTTGCCTGAGATCTGACTCGACTTGTCTGTCCCGCCACAGCACCATGGTCCAAAGCTCTTCCGGCGTCCTAATCATTCGCCGAAATCGAGACTTCGCCGCACCATGGAGCTGCGTGACTTTCGATCCGAGATGCACAAGCCTCGGTGGGCGAACCCGTTCCCTCCGATCTCGCTGACGGACGACGAGGAGAAGCAGATCCGCCAGCTCTCGCAGAGCATCGTGGACGGCAACATCGGCGAGTACGAGGAGTTCATTTTCCAGCACGACAGCAAGCTTGTGCCCGAGCGCGACTGGAAGTTCCTGCGCCGCGACAGCCAGGTGGAGACGTATGTGCGTCGCCCGGACAAGTACGGCCTCAATGGCTTTGGTACCAAGAAGCGATTCCGACAGGAGTCATCCTCCGAGATGTCCACCTCGGTCAGCAGCACGCAGAGCGAGGAAATCACGTCGCTCGATGTCGTCGACGTGCGATGCATCGGCCACACGAACGGCACCAAGGAGGGTGCAATCTACGGCGCCATGAGCCCAACGACCATCATCATGCGCATCAAGTCGGCGTACGTTGACGACGGCGTCCAGGACTGCAATGTCTTCAGCGTCATCCAGAACTCAACGCCCGACGACCCGCTCTCCACTTTGACGGTCCGCTGGCGCGTGACGGAGAACCCGCCGCTTGTCAACTGGCTCGTCAAGAGCTACGACCACGTGTACGTCGATGCCACGGGCATCACAACGCTCTCGAATGGCGAGCAAGTGACCTTCTGGCTTTGGCACTCGCTCGACTTTCCAAAGGCGACGCCCAAGCTGCCGAAGTACTCGCGCGGCCAGGCTGCTGGCATCGTCTTCTACCGTCAAGTGGACGAGAACCTGGTGAGCATTTGGACTCGAGGAGTGTTTACAGTCCCCATGGAGCGTGCGCGAACGCTGTTCGAGCCTGTGATCGGTGCTGCGCTGTCCAAGTCGGTCACGAACGTCTTCAACGCTACCCAGATGAAGAAGCTGCGTTGGGCGTTGTATCGTCGCCAGACGGAGAGCTCCAAGGGTGGCTCGTCCGACTGGCGAACGATCGAGCGCTCCACATCCAATGCTAGCTTCCGCGGATCTGTAATCGCGAGCGACAAGGTGTGCATCATGTGCAACAAGAAGCGAATGCTTCGTACCGGCGACGGCTGCGATCTGTGCAGCGAGCACATTTGTGGCGCATGCTGCATCAAGCACAAGGTGGCGATAATTGACAGCGAGAATAAGCTACGCTTGCACAAGGTGCGCGTTTGCTCGCTGTGCATGGCCAAGGTGGTCAAGATGGATGCTAGAGAGGCGATCGCGATCGAGCACGCCGCCGGCGAGTACGACCGCATCAACTAGTTGCGTGGAAGTTTCTAACGAGGATAGTTCGGTGTCTTATGAATGAAGTGCGTGCAT
>JAASGX010000861.1:0-12746 GCA_023334415.1 Phytopythium chamaehyphon | reverse complement strand
GCATTCGCGTCATGGACAATTGAGGCTGCGATATTACCGTGGACAAGCACGTCTTGCGCTTACAATCTTCCACTGCTGCGAGTCGTGGGCGAGCTTGGAGCTCGAACCCAAGAACCTGCGCAAGGGATCAGGCTCCTCTCGCCAAGGTCATCCAAGCCACTGACCCACGATTGTGGCGTTCGCGCACATTGCGTGCTGTTCGTGTCGGAGCTCAACTTTTTCTTCGCGACGGTGCGTGTGGCTGACTAGCTGGCTGGTTCTCCCGGCACACTTTCGATGGTGGGATATCGTGAAGGCGGCGAGCTGGTGGCAGGACGTGATGAACATATTAATGGTCGACGGTACGCGCAACGCCATGGTTGTCATCAAATTCGACGACAAGTTCCCGCCGTCCGCCCTCCCAGTTGGCCGCGATCGGCATGGGAGCCCAAGACGCTGTTGTGGCCACATACTCAGCACGACATTGCGCACAGCGTTGAGAAGAGTCCGCTCGGACCACAACGGAGTCGTCCTCGTGGTAGGTTGGGACCAACACCCAGCCACGCGTGCATGCTTCAACGAATCTCACGTATTAGGCTGCTCGCAACAGATTGGCGCTCACGAACCACATGGATTTCACGATGAGGGAGACCGGGACAAGTACGCTTCGTTCAAGGATGTGATGCAGGTACGAGCTGGCTGTGAGCTGGCACACAAGCAATTGAAATGCTCACGGTTTGACTGGATGTATACTATCCGGGGATAGTGCCACGAAGCTGAGAGAAAGGCCTGTGTGGCGAGATGAACAAAGGCTGTAAGATCAAGGAAGGTACTCATCAGCGTGGCGAAGGTGTGTTTGTCCACGCTTTGCTGCTTAAGGCGAGTGTTTCTAATCGAAAGACGTTATGCTTGTGCAGGTTCCTGGTCGCCTGTACTTGACGTCGTCCAAGTACAGTACTGGAAGTCCGCTCGGGCCAGAACTTTGCTCAGGATCTCGTTGATGCAACATTCAAGATCTTTGATACATCCCATACAATTCGCCAGCAGCCTAAACTGACCAAACTAAACGCGTGAGTTCTTTCAGCACTGCACATACACATTCATTGGTATCCACCGAGGCGGAGTCGTCATCGGTTTCGCTCCCACTTGCTCTATCAGCGGTGAGCGGTGACGATATGTGTGGCGTCGACGTCAAGACGTACAATTGCAGTCGCAAGGTGAGTATCGCTTCGCTCTTCCAGGTGCCAATTAGTTGAACGGTACAAAATGGAGCCGCCGGTCGCAGACCGTGAACTGGTTCGTGGTGGACTCGTTGAACGGCGCACGCGGGTCGATCTGGGAGTACTGCTGCCACTGGTCCATGGAGCGCGCCGCTCCAAGCGAGTAGAGTGCCTGGTCCTCCAGCGGCTCGTCCGCGACCGAAGTAGAGAGGCCCAGCAGGCGTCTGATGCGGCGACTCGACCTGGCGATCGCCGCGGCGGCGCGCGGGTCGGGTGTCTCGGGCTGGTCATCGTAGCGAGCGAACAGCGAGTCCTGGATGGGCGTGTAAAAGTCGTAGCCATTCGTCCAGAACCTTGACGCCCGCGCGTACTCGTGGCCGACCGTAGCGTGTGGCGTGTGCGGGTCGGAGCGCACTGCAAGCAAGGCCGACACGGGGCCAAAGTGGAACAGCTCCGAATACTGCGACTGGAGCACGGGTGCAAACAGCACCGAGCTCTGCTTCGGCACGGGCTCTGGGGGGTTGAACGAGACGACTGCATCCGGGCCCTTGGCGGCGATGCGCGCCGAGCAGTGTAGCATGAGCGTGTTGGTCGCGATCCCCCTGAGCTCGAGCGGTTTGGGGGCGGCGCTCAGGATGGCCATGTCGTTCCCGATGCTGTACCACTGCTTCAAAAGCTGCAGGTCCCAATCCTGCGTGAAGAACACCGACGCGTCGACCGAGAGGTAGAACTGCGCCACGAAGGCTTCGGGGTCCACCATACTCTCCACGAGGTGCCTCGCGACGGTGGGCCCTCTCGCGCCCGAGGCGTGGCGCCGCTGGACGAGGAGCTGCTCAGTGCGTAGCAGCGCCTGGCAATCCCTGGGCTCGAGCTCGCACAGGCGCTCGACGCAACCGCACTGCTCCCCGACGCGTAGCTCCTCGAACAGCCGGAAGTGCAGGCGCGCGGGGCGGAACGCGAGCGCGCGCGCGGCCGCGATCTGCCGCGCGCACGCCTCCGAGTCGCCGCGGCTCGTCAGCAGCAGCACGACCCGCTTGTCGTCGCGGAAGCCCACGCCGCGCCGGGCCGCGCGGTGGCGCTCGCGCTCACGCTCCTCGCCCAGCCGCGCCTCGGCCTCGAACCGCCGGCGCTGCCGCTCCTCGACCAGCCGGTGCACGAGCGCGGGCGCGGGCGCCGGCAGCAGCAGGCTCATGCGCCACATGGTCCAGAGGCAGAAGAGCACGGCCGCGCCCACGAGCGCCGCGGTACACCGCCGCCGCCGCTCCAGCGCCTCGCGCCCGCCCGCGGAGCCCCGCGGAGCCGCCGTCTGCGGCAGCGCGAGCGCCGACATGGGCGTCTTCATCGCGGCCAAATTGGAAGTGTGTATAGGCTCACCATATCGGACAGCTATCAGATAGGGGCGTGCCTGTGTTAATCCCACAGAAAGCTGGCAGGGTCGCCGACAGGGCCATGGCGCTCTTCACCAAGAAGGACCTGGGGCTCTTGCTGCCCGACGACGCGCCCAGCGACCCGGCCTCGCTGCGCCACACGCAGAGCAGGTGCGCGCCTCTACCTGTGCGGCTTCTGGCCCCGTTGGACTCGCATTGACGCCGACGTTGACAGGAGCGACGACGCGCAGCAGTTCGAGCCGCCCAAGCCCGCGGTCGACCCGTCCAAGAAGGTCGTGCGGTACCGCGCCGGGCAGGTCCCGCACTTCGCCGCGGGCTATGAGGAGGAGCGCGGGTTCGTGACGGCCAGCAGCCAAGTGCGCGGCGTCAAGAGCGCCGCGGCCGCAAAGGCGGCGCTTCCTTCTTCTCGCAGACGCGTCGAGGCCAAGGTGGTGCTGGCCAACTCGACGATCTCAAGCAGCAGCCAATCGAGGCAAGCGGAGCATGGAGATAGCAAAGGAGGACTTTCATCTGGCAGCGAAGATGGCGACAACCCACTCCAGGACTCGAGCTCCGAGGACGACGAGGAAGAGTTCAACCGGCGGCGCAGCTTGCTCCGCAACAAGATGAAGGAGCGCGAGGCATCAGCGGTGTCAAGTAGTCCAGCAGCTCGAGGAAATGGTGTGCGTGCACCAGCAGCGTCTGCTTCCCCGTCACCTTCACCGCCGCGTAAAAGCGAGCGTCAACCTATCGCAGCCCAGGTGGTCAAGAAGAGCGAGGCCGTAAAGTCGGCAGCGGTAACAACCGTGCACCACGAGTCCCCATCGTCCGACTCAAGTGGAAGCTCCGAGTGGGAGACAGACACCGACGATTCAGACAATGGTGAACAGCTCTTGAAACCTGTATTTGTGCCCAAGAAGGCGCGTGCAACTCTGAAAAGGCAGGACGAGCTAGCTGCCGAGGAGGAGCGTCGACTCCAGCGCGAACTGGAGAAGGTACAGTACGCGAGATATTGCCGAGTGGTTGCATTGCATGACGGATCTGTTTATGCATGATACCAGCAAAAAGAGCGAAAACAAGAGTCCCGGCGACTAGTGGCTGAGGCGGTTCGCCGCGAACACGAGGGCGAGGAGAAGGAGGCTGGGACCGATGGCGAAATGCCAGATGACACGGACGGTTTGGATCCGGAGCAAGAGTACCGAGACTGGGAGATGCGCGAAATGCGTCGCATCAAACGGTACGACGGCGAATACGGCGAATTGAATGATTGCAGAATGGTGCATAATGTACTCACATTCGGTGGCAGGGATCGAGATCGCAAGGAGCAGCGGCGCAAGGAAGCCGAGGAAACTTTGCGCCGCCGAAACATGACAGAGGAAGAGCGCCAGGCCGAGGATGCGTAAGATTGCTGTATTTAGTTGTTTGCATTTGTATGTGATGTGCTTCGATAGCTTACATGTCGTGTGGCCCTTGCAGGAAGCTGAAAAAGAACGAGCCAAAGGAAAAGAAGCAGCTAAAGTTCATGCAAAAGTACTATCACAAGGGTGCATTCTACATGGACGATTCAAGTGTCCGTGACAAGGAGGACGTGCGCAAGCGCGATGCATCGGAAGCGACGCTAGAGGACAAGTTCAACAAGGAGATGCTGCCTCAGGTCATGCAAGTCAAGAACTTTGGACGTGCTGGGCGGTACGTGACAGTGCGATGCTTGTGCACAGCAATTTGTTTTCCTGACCTTGAGTCCTCTTCCATCACAGCACCAAATACACGCATCTTGCAGACCAAGACACGTCGACGCGCGAGTCGCTATGGAACCGCAACGACCGCATCCGTGACAAGTACATACACAAGATGGGTGGAATGCGTGATCTGGAGACGAAGCGTCGAAAGAAGGAGTAGTGCTAGCGACCCAACGAGGGCAAAACGATGCCATACTTTCGTGTGAAAGATACATATAGCCCATGAACCGAGTGTGCAAAGCCTATGTCGTTTCATTCAGCTCAAATGCGAAGAGTACGCAGCCGCAAACACAACGGCCGCGCAAACTAGAGCTCTGCTTAGGTGCTCATGTACGTCGAGATGTCAATTTGGTCCGGCAGCTCTGGGATGTTGACCTCGAAGCGCGATTGCACCTTGGCCAGCATCTCGTTGTCCTCCGTTGACGAGATGAAACTGATCGACAGACCCTTGGTTCCGAAACGACCAGCACGACCGACGCGGTGGAGGTACTGGTCACTGTCGTTCGGGAAGTCGTAGTTGACGACAATGTTAACACGCTCGATGTCCATTCCGCGCCCGAACAAGTCAGTCGTCACGAGGATACGCTTCTGGAAGTCCTTGAAGCTCTTGTAGCGCTTGATGCGCTCCTCCTGCGACAGGTCGGCCGTGATGCAAATTGACGGGAAGTTGCACTCGTTGAGGAGGCGGTTCAGCTCGCGCGCACGGTTCTTCTTCGACACGAAGATGACCACTTGGTTAAACTCAAGAGCATCCAGCAGGTCGTTCAGCTTGCGGTTCTTCTCCGACTCCTCGAGCTTGATGAAGTACTGCTGAAGACCGTGCAGCGTCAGCTTGGTCTCGTCGTCGACGTAGATCTCCATCGGCTGCAGTGCCACATCAAGTCTGTCAGTATTTTATCGTGTCAACAGATATGGCTCAAATTCTATCGCAATACGTACGTCCTGGCAGAACTTGCGGCACACCGGGCGGATTTCCTTGCTCAGCGTGGCCGAGAACATCATGACCTGCTTGTCATGGGGCGTCGACTTAAAGATCTCCTGGACATCGCGGCGCATGTCTACCAAACACACAGGACGGGTAAGCAAACGCACTTGGCGAGCAGGAGTCGCGCGAAACGTACCGACGGCCTCGAGCATCTTGTCACACTCGTCCATGACAAAGTGCTTCACTTTGTCAAGCTTCAGCGTCTTCTCGCGAAGGAGACCAAGCACACGTCCAGGAGTGCCTACGAGGATGTGCGGCGGTGTGTTCTTGAGCGTCTCACGGTTCTGCGTGATGGGGACACCACCGTAGAACACAGCAGTCTTGACGTCGAGCAGGTACTTGCTGAAGCGTTCATACTCGTGGGCGATCTGGAACGCTAGCTCACGCGTGTGGCACAGCACAACGACGCTGATCTGGCCGTCCACCGGCTCGATCTAAGCAGCGCAAGGAAGAAAGGAAACAGCGTGAGAACGACTTTGCCCAGCGCCAACGGTCGCATGGGCAATGGGGCGTACCTGGTGCAGGGTCGCGAGCACAAAGACGGCAGTCTTACCCATACCCGACTTGGCCTGGCAAATAATGTCCATACCGAGCACCGCCTGGGGAATGCACTCATGCTGGACTGTTGGTGGGTGGTCAAGCACGAGTGGTCAGCCCCTGTCAATTCGAGGAGGAGAGTTGAGCACCTACCTTCGGAGGGGTGCTCGAAACCGCAGTCCACGACGGCGCGAAGGCACTCGGGCTTCAGGATGAAGTCACGGAAGCCCGAACTATGGATGCCGACATAGTGGCCCCTGGAGATGGTTGGTCGAGCGATTGACAACGAGGCGGACGAGGCAGGGAGTAGCGGGAGACGCGAGCGTGCATGGGTACAGAAGCAGAAGCGTTAATGAACTGGTCTCTCTCTCTCCGCCCGTCGGTCCGACGGAGCGAGGCCGGCCGGGGCCCTGGAAGGCGCGCCGCAGTGCGGTGCGGTGCGGTGCGGAGCAGTGCACAGGCGCTCGCTGCTGCGCTGGGAGGCCGAGCCGCTCGCGGGCCGTCGCCCCACTCCGATCGGGTGGAAAAGAACGCGCGGGAGCGCAGGTACAGTAGCTTACTTCTTGGCGTCCTTGCCCTCGGCGCCCTTGGCGGCGTCGGCCGTCGTCGTCTCCTCCTCCTCCTCGTAGTCGACGAGCTCGTCGTCGAACTCCTTGTTCTCCTCGCCGGGCATGGTTGGCTGCGTGAGGGTTGGCTGGCTGGCTGGCTGGGGCTGGGGGAAGCTGCCTGGCTGGCTGCTGGCTGTTGGCTGGCTGGCTGGCTACGAAATCCGAGATTGCGGGCGGGCGCAATGAGCTCGGGCGACGCGAAGCGGCAGCGGAGGCGACGACTGGGCGCGGTGGAAATCCGGAAATGTCGAAAAATCTGCGGTCTCCCCCCTGGGAGGGACGGCTGGATCGGAGGGGCGACGTGCCCAGCCGCCGCTCGATTTTGGCCAATCGGCGTCGCGCGAACGTTCCCGCGCCCGACACCAGTGTACCAGGGTAATACTGTAGACTGTAGCATGGAGGCCGTGGCGGCGCCTGCTGCCCAGCCCTCGGCGCCCCCTGCGGCCACGCGCGCCGCGCTGGTGATCGGTGCGCGCTCTGGCAGTCGAGCGCTATGCGGCTGGAGCGACTGACGGGTGGTGGGGAGCGCAGATGGGGCGTACGCGACGATCGGTGCCCGGCAGCAGGTGAACAGTCCGAGTCCGAAGCGAGTGGCTGCGTGGAGATGCGGGCTCACTGATGGCGCTTGCGCGCGACTGCCTCGCAGGAGGGCAAAAAAATTGACTTTATAAAGCTGCGAGCTGTCCTCGAAGAGCTCAACTCGACGCCTTTCAGAGGCACGGGCGCCAAGCAGACGAGTGGCGGAGCGCGCCTTTAACTGACCCACGCACTTGCACGGCAGACTGCTGGCTGTTTGACCAAGAGCCTGTTCTTCACCGGTACCAAGGCATGGCACAGTACTACAACCACCTCAAGCTTGCCCCGCCACATGGTCCTCAGGTATCGGAGCATTAGGTTGTCAAGCAGCTTTCCACATGAGAACAACAGCTTTACCAACGTTTTTTCGGTGTGCTTGGCTTTCAGTTCCAAGTCATGTTGTACCCGATGAAAAAGTACTGGTGCCACTGCAAATGTGGCAACACATTCTTCCAGAACGTTCAGAAGGGGGTTGACAACGGGTAGGTGCATGATCCTGGAGCAAGCAGTTGTTGACTGGAGTGAGTTGACATTTGAGATTGAATGAAGGATTGCCACCAAGATGCTGTCGCTGGCCTATGGAAACGTAAGGTGCATTATTGTTCTGTTAAGAAGCATGCCATCACTTTCTAACCTACGTGGTCACCTTAGGTTTGCGACAGATTTATATTGCTGGCAGGTGCGCTTATATTCCTGGCAACAACTTGTATGCTTAAGTTCCGAACTCGTCGCTGATGTCTATGAAATTGCTGCGATTCAGGCGACGGAGACTTTTACGATTCTCTGAACCTCATTCGCAATGTCCTGCAAAAAGACCTCTGGGTGGTCGGTACGTTGTTATCCAACTTTTCAAATTTTGGGACTTCGATTACAGAAACATACTGGGAATCGGTGGCAGGCTTTCGAAACTCTTTATCAGCAGATCTCCAACAGGTTGCCTCCCGGGTGATATGGCTCGATGAAATCTGGGCACAAGTAGGGGCTGATCACGCTCCTCGCGAGGAGCGAATTGATGCCCAATCCGAACGCTCCCGAGATCGCTCACGTGATCGTGACCGACGAGGCGAGCGCCAGGATCGTCAGGTGACTGTATCGCATGACGTCAACCGCCAAAACTCGTCATCTTTGAACCGGAATTCTAATCGTAATCGTGACCGCCGAAATGGTGCTTCGGGTGGGCCGAAGGCCCCCGGAAATAGTGCGGCATCTGAGAAATCAGTGAAAGATGTCGAATCCGCGCCTGCTCCCGTTGACGCTTGGGCGGCTGCGGGGTCATCGGCACCTGCGCCAAGCACCGAACCCAGCAAGTCTCGAAAGTCGCGCAAGCGCTCAAAAGGCCAGAAACGCAAGCGAGAGAGTACGTTCCTCTTCTTTGCTTTGTTGTCCAGGTAAAATTGATGGGTGAATATTTTGCAGACAGCAACAACTCGTCTACAGAAGACGATTTCGATGACGAGAAGCCCAGTACCGGTTCGTATGAAGCATTGAGTCCAGCAGAAAATAACTCTAACACCAAGCTGTGTTTATGTATTAATGCCTACAGAACGGAAGCGAACAGTTACCGCACCCGAACAGGAGAGCAGTAAACCTCTGTTTACCTTGTCGGACATCAGTTCGGAAGAAGACATGCCATTGCCGATCCGTTCCAGTTCCACTGAAGGCGTAACAGCATCAACAGCTATCAATCTTGCGGACTCAGATAGCGACGGCTAGCCGGATAGTCCACACATGCCATGCCGCCGACTCGTTTACTAGTGTCCTACGCCAGCGGAATCTCGAAATGCTTGTTGCCGATGGCCGCTTGTACCTTGGTGACGGCAATTCCCCGTGTCAGCAGAGCTCCCATGGAGTTCAAATGGATCAGTTGTTCAGGCGAAAGCTGCTCAAGTGCTTCGCCTGGTGTGGATGCAATGCTGACATGAGGAATTGGACCCTGTCACGAAAAGTGTCAAGACGCGGTCACCGTCAACAAGCAATTCGAGAAGACGCAGTGTAATAGTTTCGCAATGAAATCAAGCACAGTCCAAGTACTGTACCTGGTAGTATGGGGCCAGCTTAAAAAGCGCCATGCATCGGTCGACACACTTGAGCGTCTGCAGGAACGCAGCACGTCCCTGCTCTATTCGGAGCGCCAGGAACGATCGCGTACGCTCGTCGTTGACTAGCACCAACGGTTCACCCAACTCAACCTGAAAGCTTCAACGCATCAGTGCAAGCATTAGAATCGGACTAGAGAAGAAAGAGGCTGCCCAGCACTGCACAACCGTCCTACCACTTGCGCCACTTGAGAGCGGAGCGCAGTGCGTCCACGAACGGGTGGATCTGGTCGTGCGTGAGCACAAATGGGCGCGACAGACTCAAGTGCAGCTCCCCAACGTCCTCGTCGACGATAGGGATGACCGCGACCTCCCCCCCAACAATCTTTCGAGCGCCTGCAATGATCCCGTCGACGTGCCGCCGCACCGGTTCGTCCAGCGGGATTCCGATGCGGACATGGCTCGGCCACTGCCCGTCGACGTGCGGGAACACGCGCTTCCACTGCGGCCGCGATCCCTCGTGCTCGCGCTTGCGTTTCGCCCCAGCGTTTTGATCCGTGCCTTCGGGGCGCGACGGAGGCGCAGCGGTGTCGCTGTTGGAGCCACTCGAGTCCTCGGACGCGGACGAAGAGCTCCCGTAAGCTGCGGCGATAGCGTCCATTTCTCTTGAGATTTGTGCCATAACCGGGTCCTACAACTGAATGGAGGACGTCTCCCATGAAGACCTCCGCATGCAGGAACGTCCATACTGGCATCTCTGTGGAACAGGTTAATTGGCACGTGTCCCGGGACGTGCTTGGCTAGGAACCTCAGCCAGCGCGCAACAAAGCACGCCGGCGGATCTTTCCGCACACGGTATAATCACGTGAATCCGGTTACAGGGTCGACTCCGTTGTCTTCGTCTCTGTCGTCTTATTCTAGCTCTTCCATTGATATCGCCATGGCAAAAAGCCCATCGCCTGCTTGTGTAGCCTTCTTCCGTGAGTCCGCGTCTAGCTGAGGTGACAAAGCCTTGCAGGACAACGCTAGTTGTGTACGGCTGTGGTGGTCAAAAAGTGCAAGGGATGCCACGCAAAATCGAGAATATTCAGGCTTCACACACTGGATGCTGCCACGACTGCGATCTGGGAAGGTTAATTCGTTGGCGCAACTGTGATAGATAATTGATGGCCGAATGTTGCGTTTTGAATCGTACGTCGTCGTCATCATCATGACGTTTGACTTTCGTTGATTGTGTAGTAGGCTGCGGTGGTAAAACGCGATTCCCTACGGATTGGCCTCCATGTGCTGCGTTGCGCCGTTCCACGCCATGACACGCGACCAAGACAGGGAAATACGGAACGCTCCATACCCGTCGGCTTGCATAAGGCCAATGTCGCTCTGGTATCGATGCACAAAATCGTCGGCGACATTCGCGCACTTGACTCCCCCGCTTTGGCACATCGAGTCCCAAACTGAAGGTGTCCGGCCAGTGGCGTTCACGCCACCCTCGACTTGGAATGCAGAAGTTGCGGCGCCATTAGTGCCATAATACCGGATGTCAACGAAAGCGAGTTGCTTCAAGCGACTGATGCATTGTTGCGCACAATGCTCCGCAGCACAAACCTGCGTCCAATGCAGTCAACAATTGTCTGAATTCGGGCTTTAGCGATTTATGTATCTCGAATGCAGCTTTCTTTGTCCAAATTCGTGGACAGAGATCTCCATGTCTAGTTTCATGGCTGGTGCATCCGTGTAATCGTCTCCGAAGTCATCGACCATTTGCTGCCGGACTACTGCAGAACAACTCGCGCAGGTTCTTTTTAGTGTAGATGTGTAGTTACGCAGGCAGGTGGGCTGTGCTGATGCGCTCTATGTTGCCCAGCACTGTGCCGCACATGCGGCTGAGTAGCCAGCCATTGATTTCGGGGTAACCGCTCTGATAAACACTTCTTACGAGTCTTACGTAGGAAAGTGGTAACAAAATGAAAAGCAAGAGGGAAGAAAAAAAGATACACGCCGTTAACCATGGATCGCTCACTTGTCCTCTGCGAGAATCTCGTTGTGCTGCATATCGGTTGGCGGTCGACCGGTGATGACCTACGAGACGCGATGAATCAACTGCTGTGTCGAGATAAAAACACACAGCTCACACACAACACATACTTTGCAGACAAAATTGAGAATCTGAGCCTTGCCGACCTCCTTGAAAGTCCGGGCGCCATACATGTAGAACTTGACCCTCTTTAGATCATTGTCGAGCTCGGAGGTGACGTGCAGGTACCTGGGAAATGTCGTTAATGTCAGGTAACGAGCATGCCTAGCGGTGTGAATCGACTGGAAGGCCTACAGCTGCGTCTCGAAAGACTTGATCAGCTGGGACACATCGCCGAGTTGTGGGTGCTCGCGGTTCTCCTTCACACGCGAGTCCACGAGGCGCAATTGCTTCCACAAGTCCGCTGTACCCACCGGTTAGTAGGTGATGGCCTGTACAATCGGATTCAAACAGCATATGGATTTACCCTCTGAGAGACGACGACCATGCGCGCACCACAGGAGCCCAAGAATCATCATGAGAAACCCACGAGCTTGGGCTTTACCATTCTTGTTCACCAGCTGCCAGTGCTCTTGCGACGTCGTTGCATTGATCACCAGATACACCTCCTTCTGGGTCGAATCGTCCACTGGGATAACTTGGTATCCAAACACCTTTTCCAGCTGCTTCTTGGCTCGGTGGAAAAAGTATCTGGAAAAGCAGCGTTCGAGGTGAGGACGGTACGAAGTATATATCAGGAGCGGTTCGACACACCTCGACACATTCTTGTACGTTGGGTAGACATCTTTGCTGATGTCAGTGAACCTGACAGGTAGCTTCAGACTGCCCTTGTACAGCAAGTAGCGGACGAGCAGCGCCGTTAGGTCTTCCACCGCCTTGTCGACGAAAAAGCCAGCCGCAGTGAGTTACGAGTTCCTCTTTGGCCGCACTTTTAGCACGTATCACCCACCTTGTCGGAGAGCTGAGCGATCCTGGCTGGTACGCTGGGCGCCTTGGCCTTGGCGGCCTCGCGCTCCTCCGCCGGCCCGGGCCCGACCGCCTGGCTCAACTGCTGCGTGGCGTAGTCTGTCTGCGTAAAGTCCAGCAGTCCGTCCTCTTCCTCTTCCTCGTCCTCCTCGTCCTCCTCCCCGCCTTCATTCCGACGCGCGTCGCGCTGCACCGCGCCGAGCGTCGGCGTCGGCGCCTCCGACTCGCTCACTGTCGAGCTGTCACTGCCTTCGTCCTCGCTCTGGACGTGGCCTGCCATCGCACAACACAACAGTCGGCAGCGGTACTTTATAGAGCAGCACGCAGCAAGCAGCGGGCGCGTACGCAGCTGGGAGCGCTTGCCGCGGCGCGCGGGCGCCGCCTCGCGTCGACGCTTCATGACGACGACTTTGTTTTGTTTTTGTGGCGCCAAACGCGGCACCATCGGCTATCCTATATTACTAGAAAGTTACAGGTAAGCACCCCTCTTTTCTGGTTGTGCTCTCGCTCTTGCACAGCAGTGCTAGTGCCAGCAACTAACTCCTAGCAATACCGGCTTCCCCTTTTTTCGTCGTGAGAGGAACCGGCGGTCAGCCACGCTCTTTGCTTTTCTACATCTCCTAGCACAAGATGCGCCCCCGCTCTCTCTCAAGAGCAGAACCACCCACTGACGGGAACGCTCGACCCGTCCACTGGAT
>JAASGX010000860.1:0-12760 GCA_023334415.1 Phytopythium chamaehyphon | reverse complement strand
GTTGCTGGTAAGTAGTTATTACGTTACGAGCTGGATGGGTGCGGACACCACCCATGATAGTGAATGAGATGCATACAAAAAGATTGACCCTTGGTAGCAGAATGGTTGCATGACCAACAAGTAGGAGAAATGGAGAATAAACTACGATAAACCCCAGAAATATATATATGCTTGTACTCTCCCAATCATTACTAGTATGCTTGTGGATTAGTCCGAAAAAAAATGGGATACAGGGGTTGTGTCGCGCTTGTTTTTCTTCTATGAGTCGCAATTCAGGTCACCATACAAATCATGATACTATCGTGACTTATCGAGGACACAAAATTTTGAAGGGTACACTTACAGTAACCTTGACAAATCGAGCCAATCGATGTTTTGTCAATTCATGCGATACTGTGGTGCGATGCTGCGTATTTACGATATAACCCCCCTCCCTCCCACCACCACCACCAACCACCAGACCTACTGCAGCGCGCGGCGGCGAAGGCTGCAGCGCGCCGGTGGATTCAAATGCGCAGCCTATCGCGCCCGCTTCTTGGGCATGGCAAGTGTGGTCTCAGGGGCGGGTATCTCGGGCGCAGCTGGTGCAGGCGTCTCAGGCGCGGGAGTAGGCGCGGGCGTCTCTGACGCAGGGGCGGGAGTGAGGGCAGGAGTGGGCGTGGGGGCAGGGGCGGATGTCGCTGGCGCGGGGCGCCACACTGGTGTCGATGCTTGAGCGCTCGGGCTCCTGTCGGAGAGCCTCGACATATTCCCAAAACTCTGGGCTACCGCCACCAGCAGGCGCTCTTGGAAGCTGTCACCCAGCTCCTGCTCGACCACGACCCTGCCATAAGAAATATACATTGATTTGTCCCATGACTTGCCAGTGTTAGCGAGGTGCCCGATGATGTGCGCGCGGAAGCCCCCGTAGGAGAGCTTCTTGAGGTAAAGCCTCTCCTTGCCGGTGGCTCCGTCCGCCACAGGATACAAGCATTGGTGCACCTGGAGCGCGCGCGCTGGCTGCGTGTGCGTCTTCGATGGCGCCATCTTGGAACCGAACACTTAAAAAGACAGATAAGCTGTTAGCGGCAATATAGAGACTGTGTATTTGTATGCGTTATGGTCTATCGAAATGGTGGTTCCTAAAAGCCCATAAGCAAAACTACTTGACTAAAATATGCAATGCCCCTGTGGGCCACTCTGCCTCCGGTGTACCGCCGAAGGGAGTTGGTTCCGGTACTTGGTACCGTGTACCAGTGGTGTACACACCACCACGTGTAACATTCCCGTTACAATCATATTCATGCCATACCTCACCAACAGTGCGTAGAACATGTGCTAAGTGATAAAATGTAGTGGTTGATAGGTTTTCTTTCCCCTCTATTCATGCTTGAGCTTTGTCGCTGCTAACAACAAGCTAAAATTTACCATTCACCAACTTGTTGATATCGTGATGTATGATTTGAATTGAGTCCTCGATAGATGTTAGTCGTAGTCCCGTGCTTGCAAAGCAACTCTCGACAACGTACAAAGCAGGGGGAGGGCAGCACGAACAGTTTTGACAACTTTCTCTCCAGAATCTTCTTGCACCTTCGTACAATCCTCGCTCTATGTAATTGAGATATTGGGCAAGGGCCGGCATAGACGCAACCGAAATTTCCATTTTGACAATCAGAATGTCTCTAGATTCAAGCACGTAACCCGCAATTCACTTAGATGGTAGCAGGACATTTGAGATTCTGGTACATATTTGGTCATCTAGGCCGAAGATATCGGCTGGGTTCAAGACCAACGACCAGGCAGAATGCTCGGTGGCGTACTGGTCGCTATTAAAGAGGGTACAAGACTTCGCGTATATGAAGGCTGTGCTGAAGCTGTCGACACAACGAAGGAGCGCGAAGTCGTCGCTCCTCGTGGGTACTGTTTGATCTTTCGTGGTGATCTGTTTCACGGTGCTTGTGCGTATCGTGAAGACAACTACAGGGTTCACTGCTACTTCGCTAAAAGCGGTACCTGACTTGGAGGACGCGAGACACGGTGCAGAAATGTCGTCGCCAATTAGGTCGAAATGAGCGCGTACAAACACTGCAGCGTCCAAAGCATGCAAGAATAAAAACTGAATGACACTGTAAGCCAGATCAGAATGAAGCTGGCTGACGAGGGATAGTGCATTTGAATGATATGTATAAGCAAGCGCACGAATCGACCGGCTCTTACTGGCGCCAGAGGGCTCCTCCTCGTGACCATCACCGCCATCCAAGAGGTCTGTATGCTTGTAGTTCAAACTGGGCAAATCTCCCGGCCAGTTGCTCTCCAATGGACCTTCCACGCTCCGGTCCTTGCTGTTTCGGTCCTCCTTCTCGTCCGTATCTTCAATGACGATGACCTCGTCACCGTCCTCGTCCTCGACTAGTCGCCACTAGCATCCGCCGCCCTCACTCGGGCAAGGTCGCTTATGTTTACGAACGCACACACCCGACCAGCGATCTCCCTCTCGCAGAGCGTGACGTTGGCGCCACAATTGCTTCTGGTTCGGAACCGGGTACAATGCATTGATAATAACATTATTGTATCAACGAGGTTGCTCGCTGGAATGCGATGAAAATGAACTGATCGGTGCCAGTGAAGGTGAGATGTAGCCTGGTAAATTGTGAGGTCCTGGGTAGCAATTGCGATGTTGCTGGAGTATATGTGCTTGGCAACTAGCCGCTCCCCCCAGCTGCGTCTACAATAATCTGGCGGTCGTCACGGAGCTTTACGACTCCATCTTTTTTCTCAATCATCAGTCAAATGCCCTTTGCTCGACCGATGTGGGTCAGTATGTTCTGAAAGCCCACAAGACACTTGTAGCTAAGTACTAGCACAGGTGACGAATAAGCCCAGCGGCATGCCGAACCACTCGTTTACGGTTCGTTCTTCAGCTTCTTGAATTTTCGTCGCGTACTATCCTCCTCCCAAGGCGGCCATCCTGTAATTGCACGCGTCGGTACCTCGTTTCCATTGATCACCACTTGGTGTTTGATGATATCCAGCAGCGCGATACTACGTGAGAGACGACCATAGATGAACAAAACCAAATGTGAAAAAATGTACACGGGTTTAGACATTTTATTCACCTCTCCAACAAAAAAACTACCTGGTCGCCCAGAAAAAATTATCAGGTGACCAATGCAACACCACAGGTGATGCTCATGTTGGCGACGGCGATGGCGACGAGGAATGCGACGAAGAAGGCGTCGTCCTGCTCGAACTGGGCGAACTGCACGCCCGCGAAGCGGCTCTCGAGCACGCAGGCGGCCAGGTCGGCGGCCAATTTCAGCGCCAGCTGCAGCGCCACGGACGTCAGCAGCGCCCAGGCCTCCTCGGTCTGCACATCTCCTCCATCGTAGCTGCTCGATCGGAAGGCGCAGACTCGGAAACGGCCGTGGCCGTGCAGCAACAGCAGCACGCCGTACGAGCAGCCCATGGCCATGTACTCGGCGTACATGTCGGCTACGACTTCGGCCGTGTGCAGCGCGGCCAGCTTGACGGACACAACGGGGAGCTTCGGGGCGCTCGACAGGTCCCGCACGCTGTTGCGGCCGTCCCAGGTCAGTCGTGGAGCGCGTAGACGGCCTGATGCTCGCCGCTCGCTGTGCTGGGAGACCGACTTGGTCTGGCGGATTTGACGCTTGACCAGCACTGCCTTGACCAAGCGGACGGCGATCTCGACGGCGGCCAGCAAGACGGACCCGAGAGCGGAGAACGAGCCCACGTTCTCGCACAGGAGCATGGTGCGGAGCTGCATGTCGATGAGGATCGTCGGCGTTGCGACCACGACGGCCATGGTTCGCACGGCTGGAGTGCGTCGCTGCCGGAGCAGATAGAGCTTGGCGAGCTCCTGGATCACTGCCTTGACAGCCACGCTGACGACGGCGAAGGCGATCAGCTGCCAGTCCTCGCCCAGGTACAGCGACTCGACCAGGTGCACGTAGCCCGTTGCGACGGCAGCAGACAGCAGGAAGGGCATGTCCCGACAGAAGATCTCCACCGTGAGCTTTTGTCGCCGACGCGGAGGTCTTGAACCTGATGCTTGGCCGCTCTGCGTTCTCGAAGCCTGAATCTCCCGAGCCACTCGCCTCGCCTCGCCCCGCACAGTTTGATTGCGCACGATCAGCCGAGTCTTCCAGTGGGCAGCGACGACAAACAGGAAGGAGAGGAACGGACGCATGTACAGGTCGGCGTGCAGCATGACGACCACGGACTGAGGGAGCTGGAGCAGCCCAATGCCGAGCGCTGCTACTGCCAGCGAGGTCGCAACGAACGCAGAACAGGATACGGGACCCAGCAGCGTGAAGCAAACCGCGAACGTTGGCGAGGAATTCGGCGCGGACAGAAGCCGCTCCTGGCGCAGCAGCACGACGTGGATGGCAAACACGACAAGGCAAAAGAACAAGTGCTGCCAGAGCATCGACGCGAGGTAGAACTCCGAGAACGACTGCCCGCGAGCAGCGACGCCAGCGAATACGTCTCCGAGAGTCATGCAGAACGCCAATAGCCACGAGACGACGATGCCTGCCACTGCGTTGCGAACGACCTTGGCGATGATCCAGGTGGCCTGCGTGACCATACTTGCTGCAGCTGAGATGATACGCACGGACGCAGCCCTCGCAGAGCTGCCAGCGAGCATGTGAGCTGATGCAAAGCCTCTCTTGGGCGAGGCCCAGACGTTTGTCACCACCGGCACTAGCTCATGAGTTGGCGACAGTGAGATCTCTTGAATCGACTGCAGCGCCACAACTCGAACAGCACGAACTCCACCGCCAGAGGAAACTGGAACCACGGGGATCGTGACAGGCATACGCTTGCAGCTGTGAGCCGAAGCAAAGCGTGTTGACTTGACTCGCAAAAGGTGGTCACAGAAAACAATCTTGTCAAGCGTTTCGAGTCGGACGTGGCATCCACATTTGGCTCACACAGCCTGCTGGAGGGCGATCTAAGTCCTTGAACGACCACGCAGCCCTATTTTCGTCAGTCGTCTACAGCATTGCGATAGCATTCACGAAGGCTGAGCATACAGGCGAAACCCACAGCCAGGCGGTCGAACTTCCCTAGGCACGCACGCGAGGTTCTTTACAGTGCGCAAGGCTCATTTAGACCGCGACGGGGTTAGTCATGGCTGATCGGGGCTGGCTGATCTCAACGAACAGTAGACGCCAGCTTGCTGACGCCAAGGCAGACTTTTGACGGGCGAACGATCGATGCTGCTCAGAACCAGCAGGCAGTACCGTAGACTCTGCTCAGCTCATTTGCGCTTCACACAACGACGAGCAGGACAAGGTGGCGACGCCTTTGCGACCACACGGTCACCGAGGGAAGTACCACCGTAGAAGTGCATCCCACGGTGATTCTCCCACTGCTTGGCGCCAACGGGATCCGTTCATTGAAGGCGTTTTCTGGCAGCGGCGGCCGGACCTGAGCACGTCAGTCCGGCCTGAGACCCAAAGCTGTTTGCTCTCCGCTTCTACGCTGTAGCGACGGGCAAAGGAGACTTCGTGGTGCCTCATGAGACCGCGAGGCCTTCGATTGCGTCCGCGTGAGCGCAGCTTGAGCCAGCAGGACCCGCACACACGCCACCTGCTGCGGTGGAACCCAACCATGCGAATTGAGGCCAACAGTTGGCCGCGTATACCTTCGACTTCGACGATAACGGCGGAGCAAATCGTACTCGCCGCTCAAATGCAAGCTCCATGAATCAGCCGCTGGGGCCAGAGCAACACGCGCCGCTCCATCGCTCGAGCATTCCGCGCGGATCCTCGTGCTTCATCGGCCTCCACAGGCCGCGGGTGCGAGTCAAGCTGCAACTGAAACTCGCCTCCGAACTCTACAAGTATACGCTCCAAATTATCCGGAATGAGCATAGAAAGCGCGAACAGCTCAGAAATCTAGCGCCAGCTGTCGCACATCACAAAGTATATTCCGGATAATTTTCTCAAAGTAATCCTGTTCGAAATTCAAATGTTAGGAGCTTCCGTATGAAATAAGGGTTACTGACTGGGACAATTATACAGAAATAAGTATACTCCGCCTCGTCTGCTGCAACGTCAGAGAGTCAGACACGAGTCAGCAGCTACGATGTGTACCGTGCGGTATCCGTTCAAGCAATGGATGTCATAGCAGCTCGCGTTGCCACTTTGCCCGCTTTCGTTCCTGCCGCGGCGTCGTCTCTTGCGCGGCGGCTGCTGCAGGCGACCACTTCCGATTTGCTCGCTTCCCGAGCCTTGGGCATTGATCAGGTTGTGCATCACTCCATCACTCGGGCTCTGAAGGCAAAGCAGTAGCAATAGCAGCAGCAGCAGCAGCTTGGTAGCGACCGCCATGAAGCCTGGGATGCCCAACAGCAAGCAGAGCACAGGGTTCTTCGTCATGCCCGGGTCGGTGAGCGTGGACGACCCGCGGTACAGCGGCATGGACAACAACGCCATGCTCATGAGCATGGGTCCGCGCGACAGCTACGGCTACGACCAAAGCGCCATGGCCAACAACAGGTTCGTGGCCGGCGACAAGTTCTTCAACTACCAGCAGTTCGGCGCGCTGCGCGACGGCGGGGGCGTCGAGCTCTTCTCGAGCCAGTACTTCGGCATCCTCTTCGCCACGGCCCACTCGAGCGTCGTTTACGCCATCCTACGCTACTGCATGCGCCCGACGCTCATGCACTCGCTCAACCTGCAGCGCAGCGAGAGCTCGGTCGTCATCGAGTGCCTGCTGAGCATCCCCACGACGCTCAGCTTCTTCATCGGACTCATGTCCGACATGGCGCCCATCTGCGGCTACCGTCGCAAGTCGTACATGATCGCCGGCGGGCTGCTCAGCTTCCTCACGACGCTCTCGATGGCCATCCTCTCGGCCACGGCCGACGTCGACAACATGTCGGAGCAGACACGCACCGACTACATCGGCTACTTCATGGCGCTCATCATGCTCACGACATTCGGCACCATGCTCTCCAAGATCGGCACCGACTCGCGCATCATCGAGCTCTCACAGCGCGAGCCGCTCACCACGCGCGGCAAGCTCCAGATCAACTACCTGCTCTTCCGCACGGGCATGGAGTGGGTCTCGCTCTGGGTCACCTACGCGCTCATCCGGTACGACCCGGAGCAGTCTAACTACCGCATCGTGCTCGACTCGTTCTGGGTTTACGCCGCTCTCGCTCTGCTGAGCCTGCTGCCAGTCCCCTTCGTGCTTCGCAACTGCACCGAGCCATCCGTGCAGCAAGCCACCGCTGAGGCTCTGGCTGCTGTGGCTGCAGGCGATGAGACTGCTGCTGCCGGTGCCACATCTGACGGTGGTGATCGCCTCAAGACCTTCTTCCGCATGTGCCAGCAGCGAGCCGTGTGGCAGATCGTGCTGTTCCTGTGCGTTCTGCTGGCCGCCACGCGCTTCTACTTTGGCGCAGCCACCAAGACGTTCATCAAGCTCGCCAACCTGGACGCCAACACGACGCTGCGCGACAACGCTCTCAAGTACATTGCCAACATGGGAGCCCTCGTGTGGTGGAAGATCTCGTGGTCCAATGCCTCGTGGCGCCGCTGCGTGTGCCTGGGCATTGCAGTCACGGTCGTGCTCGAGACACTGCGTGCACTGCTCATGCTGTACGTGCCCGACATCCGCGGGCAGGCACTGTACGACGTGGTCGGCTGCATGATGGGCTTCACGGACGGCATCATCACTATCTTCTCGTTCGTACCGGCGACCGAGATCGCCGAGAACGGCTCCGAGGGCGCCACGATCGGCATGCTGCTCTCCTTCCGAAGCATCATCGCCATCGCCATGCGCACGTTCAGCGAGCAGTGGATGGCGACCGCGGCTCCCGTGCGCTCGGCCGACAACACTGGTCGGTTGTGCCTGTTGCTGCTGGTCTCGTACGCCGTGCACTCGCTCGGAGCGCTGTCGGTGCTGTTGCTGCCAAGGCAGAAGCTGGACGCGCAGCAGATGCGCGTCTACGGCGGCTACAGCTCGTTCATGTGCGGCGTCATCTGGGTCATCTTCCTCGTCTTCTTCACGTACGCCATGGTCGTGAACCTCACGGCCGTCGTCGACATGGCCAACGGCACCAGTTAGTCCTGCTCTCTCCTCATATCTATCGCCTATCGTCTTCTCTATACAGAGATAGTGTCGCTCATAAACAGTTTGGATCAAATACAAAGCGCCTCGCCCATCGGTTGGCGAATGGCTACACCAGGTAGATCGCGTTGCAGTCAACCTCAACTTGGATAAGATCTCATATTTTAATCAAAAGCAACGTTATCCAGGAGCTGCTTACGGCTCGCCAGCAGACGACTGAGCTCCTTGGTATTGCTTGGTCGATCTTGAGGGCTGTGTGTGTTTTGTCGGTGGCTATTGTGGCGAGGTCATCCACTACAATGCGCATCTTGTCGATTCTGCTGAACAAAATGGACGGTGTGGAGTCAGCCGATGGTGAGTTGCATCTACGGTTCGTCGTGTGTATTTGAGCTGTGCTGACTTTTGAGATGGGTAGGCCTGCTAGTGATCGGGGACGACAAATGTGATTGAGCCCATCGACGTAGCTTGTTTCGTGTCGTCCTCGGGGACGACGTCAGAGAGTAGGGATAGAAGGAGAAGAAGAAGGCTTGAACGCTGGCGGGCGAGTTCCGAAGTGAGGGCACCCCTTGGCGGTGTAAGCCCAGCATATTGGTTTGAATCGAAAGCGTTTACTCAAGCCATGGAGCTCTAGGAAGTTTCTAGTACTAGTAGAATTAGCTATCTAGCAGAACTATCGGGCAATGACTCTCATGCGATTCTCTGACGGAGAGCAGGTAGCAATGCAACAATCATCTTGGCTACACAGTATCGTGAAAGGCATGGCGAATATATATATTAGACTCAAAATATCAGTTTATATACAAGCCAATCAAAATCATTTACTTTTTTCTCGCTGAGAACATCAAGAAAGAAGTTCGACAAGAAGGAAGATGGCGACGCTGTTCGGGCACACGCAGACGCTGACGAGCATCTCCAAGTCGGTGACGGCGGTAGCGGGCGGCATCCTGGGCCTGCAGGACAATTTGGCCAACTTTATGAAGAAGGCGCGCGCGCTGTTCCGGCTGAAATTGGCCAAGAAATGACCGACTAACGCCAGGTTTTCTGCTTTTGCTTTAAAAAAATCCCACGTGCAGGTGATTTTCTTCGACAAGTTTTTCCAGCGCATGCGGCCCAACCTGCCTCCAGGTGAGCGACACAATGTGCCAAAGTGATGCTGGAGACTGCTCTACCATTTTCTAACTTTTTTGTGTTTGATTTGTTGATTTTTGAAGATCTGGTGGCGACCGCGACGCTGCTATTTGCTCGCTGTTATGAGTACCGAGACGAGATCCGAGACGAGCTGGAGTGTGTTTTATACTATCTGGTAGATCTACAAGATGTGCAAGAGCGTACTAATGTGACTTGTGATTGTTTGAGTGCAGATCGAGTCTGGCCTACGTGGCTGACGCAGGCCGCTGGGTGATTGGGATGGAGGACTGGAACTCCAAGATGGACAAGAGACTGCAGCAGATTAACGAGCTCGTGCTGCTCGCCAACACGTGGGTCTATTGTGAAAAGCAAAACGTAGCAAAGAAAGCTGTCGAGCAATTTTACTAATGATAAAACGTGCAGGCTGCTGATGGAGTATGCCATCACGGGAAAAGTTGGTGCCGACGGATCCATGGACGAGCTGGACGCGTATCTTCAGATTTTCTCAGCGTCGGTTGTGCTCAAGCAAGGCAAGAGAAACGACGCCAAAGTGATTGACCGACCGCTGGGATCCGGTAAAGGCGCCCAACCGCCCAGGGAGCAGCCAACTACAGTCAGATCAAGCTTCCAGGCGCTCGTGGACGAAATTGGTTTGGCTGCGTCCAAGATAATCGCGGATCCCGCTGTTGACTCGTCTGGGCAGCCCTCACTTTTCGGGCCACCAGTGGATCACGCAACTACCCAGCAGACGCCATCAACGCATCGACTCGAAACGGACCAGCATGTGGACTTGTCGGACGGAGATTTGTCGCCAGCAGAAGACGACGAGACTTTGAACCCGTTTGCACACTCTTACCAGGAGCCGTATGGGAACTCATCGATGATGTCGAGCGCATACAGTGCGAAAAGTGAGGCAAATGAGGTGACTGGCGCGATTTTGACGGCATGCAACGACCACTTAAGCGGTGGAGCGTACGGACAGCCTGATAGTCCTGTCAGCCTGGGTGAATACGAGTGTCTTGAGCTTGACGCCATCCCAAACTACATGGCATTCAAGTCATCTGCACTAAAAACCCGTCAGCAGCGTAGTAAAGAGGTGCGCGGTGGATTCCCACAGGTGGAAATGAACCGGAGCATCGCAAGCATCGCCAGTGATGTCAGCGACAGCAATGCCTCGAGCGAATCAGACTCGAATGCCGCCAGGTCGTGTCACGACGAATTGTTCCCGCTGCCAGATTTGCGATCGAGACAACAAGCACCAGTCATGGACCTGACGTATTCTTACGACTTCGCGCGAGAAACGCAGTTCAATCCGTTTGGGTCAAGTGCGGTAGCATTGCTTGACAATGAGACTGAGCCATCAGTGCCTGAGATTCCATCACGCGTTGCAGCTGAATCGGTTGCGGAGGATGAACCAGCGAGAGGAAATGGTGCGAACACGCTGCTCAATAACACTACAGACCCGAATGATGAACGACTAGCATCAACATTTGGCAACAATTTTCACGAATCTACGAGTGAGGAAGTTGCTTCCAGTGTTGAAGACCAACAGCCTCGAGGATTCTATGAGTTGTCAAGTGGCACCGAACCGAGCACGGTCGGTGAGCACACGAGACCTCATGATGAGACAACGCTTCGCTTTCCCATCGAACAAACAACAGTCGTGACCAACACTGTAGAAGATGAAGGCAATCTATTCGGATAATCGGCAGTGCTACTCAGTAGATGAATTTTTTTGTGATCAATCCCCCCTATATTTCGTTCGAGTTAGTCTCATGAGTTTACGTACAGCCCAGCGACCATGCCAATGTTATCAAACGCCATGATGATCATGTGCATGGTCGTGAACCAATCGTTCTGGTCGAAGTCTTCAAAGCGAACACCCAGCAAGATCTCAAGCATGCACGCAACAATGTCGATTGCGATTTCAATCGAGATCTGCAACAGCAAAATGAGCCAGTATGCGGTCCCTGAGTACTTGGTGTCGTCTGACGCGGCATGAAAGTTGAAAAAGGGGTGTTCTGAAAACGTCACGAACATGGCATACGAGCAGCCGAGAGCAACATACTCGGCATACATATCAGCATACGTCTCAGCTGTGTGGAATACCAGTAGCTTCGTTTTGTAGTCGGCTGCAGCACTGGCAGGCGGTCGCGGTCCGTGAGAGTTGGCTCTGGCAATTGGAGAAAGCACCCTGGCACCCATGTATGTAAGTTGCTTTCGCATCATGACCGATTGCTTGGGTTGGCGAGATTTGTCAACCACTTGGATAGTTGAAGACATAACACGAGTGCCTAGCTCTCGTTGGATGGCAAAAAGCTTGGCAATTCGGATTGCGATCTCAACAATTGCGAGAACGATGACGCTAAGTACCTTGATAGTATTGCTACCAAGTCGTAGCTGGTAGATGCGAAGCTGCGTTTCAATGAGGATTGTGGGCGTTGCAATCAATGCCATCATCAGGCGTTTTGGCGGAATTCGCCTTTGCTTCATCATTGCAGCCTTCATAGCTTCCTGTACTCCAAGCTTGAGCAGCGTGCTACAAATGGTAAAGATGGCAAATTGCCACTGTTGCGTGATATCGAGCAAGACAATAATGATGTGGACATAAACGATGGAGATGGCCGACGTCACAACAAGTGGAGTGTCGATCAGCGCAATGCGAAGGATGAATTTGAGTGGAATGGATTTTCTGTGGCGCCGCCGGTTGTTTTGATGACGAACATGATGCCCTCTGGTACTTGCCTCGGCCAAAGGACGTTGTGAGAAATCAGTGTCACCGGGATTAGGCTGTGAAGCGCGACCCCGTCGCTGGCGCTCTGCCAGATCTCTCTCTCCACGCAATGTCTCGTTCCGAATAATCTGGCGTGCATAGATATCTGCCCAAATTGTAATGTATGATGCACTCAAGCCGGTGAAATACATGCCGAGCTTGTACGCGGGGATTTTCATCGAGACGAAATACACAAAAGCGCTGGTACTGCTACAGGCAATGGCGCAATGCAACATTAATTTACGCGCAAGCTTTCGACAGCACATGATAAATTTCTTGGATTTCGTAAGTTCTGGATTGACCGTGAAAGTCTCATCCATTAGAGAAGTTGACAGGTGCAGGATCATTAGGGTTATGTACCCGACGATGAACCACACGCTATTGGCTGTGATAAACTCGAGAAATACCTGCTGACCTAGAGGTACAAAAATATTCCCGCGACCAAACACGAAGACGAAGAACAAGCTCAATAATGCGCCGAGCGACACATTACGCAGTACTTTGAGCACAATAACAACTGCGCGGTGAAAAGCTTTAGAAACATGTCGAGCAGATCGCTTGGCAATACGCTCACCAGTCCTTGAAATTGTCCACGCGCTAAACGATGGCCCGAGCGATGGCCGGCGGACTTCTCGAGACGCATATCCATTTAACTGAGAGCCAAATCGAAGACTACTACTCCATCTTCGAAAGCTCATGACCGCGCGTGCCGTGCTTCGTCGACTTCTTGAAGGTTGCTCATTGCCCAGATCTAGATGAGGCTGGACTTTCATT
>JAASGX010000859.1:0-12818 GCA_023334415.1 Phytopythium chamaehyphon | reverse complement strand
CTCCGGATCACTCGGTCGAGTGCGCTGGAAAACTGGATGAACAACCGATAGCCCGATGAACTCGTCCAGACCCTTGATGTACATGGCTGCGAGGCATCGCGAAGCCCACGGGCACGCGAGCGAGATGTACAGGTGGTAGCGATTTTGTTCTGTTTTCAAAGTTTTGTGAGCTTAGGTCAGCAACAGAAAGAGTGAATTCTTGCATTGTACCTGGAGGAAATCGCGATAAACCACGCTGGATCCAGTTGCGAAAAGCAACAGGCTCGCCCTTGACAACTGGCTGTGCGAATCCCTTGATAGCCATGGCGTGCGTAGAGCGAGGAATGGACGATGGAATTTTGGAGAATGAGAGAAAGAAGGCGAGGCAGTGGCACAGATGATTGGTGAGCTTGTGGGCAACAATCATGAAACCCCTCATGAAAGCTACTTAGCAACTATCAAGCCATTCATGGTTTCTCAACGCCAAGGGCAACAATCAACAATCATTCCATTAACATTTTTTGTTACCACCGATCTGCTAGAGGTTCACCGTAGAACTCGAGTGTCGGATCCATCCCGATAGATGATGAAATGATTGGTGCACATCCGCGTGCAGTCCCGCTCTCACTACTGCGTCCGTAGCAAGGATTTGGAGATCTGCTTCGATCGGCACACCCTCGTGCTTTTGGCCCTCTGCTCCGACCCATTCGAACCGGTGGAGAATCTACATACCTCACGTGATGGCGGCCGTACGCAGCCATCTCATCGCTCGCAATTTCTAGGGCATTGGCTCGAATCATGCTGCTGTGAACGCAAATGTTGCACAATGTGACTTCTTGCTGGAGCAGTTGTAAGCTGTCGAATGGCACGTAGCTTAGCTTTTTCTTCATCTTGCACGCAGAGCAGACAAATCGGCTGCAAATCTTGCACCGAACGCGCTCGCTCATTCCAAGAAGTCGAAGTCCTGGTGCCGCTCGCTTTTTACAAGTAGCACAGCTACTGTCGTTGACAGCAGCTTGTCTTCGCTTTCCTTTGGCCCGACGGGTTGGTTTGCTGGTAGCAGTTATAAGTGCCTCGGAGGCTACCAATGTCTGTCGGTGAAGTGCGACCCACGCCAACTTCTTCATTCGCGCGCAATGCACAATCTTGTCAACTGAAATGAGTGCTTGAGCAGCAGTGTTGATTGTGACAGTCCGCATGAAACCTTCAGACGGATTCAGACAGCATTTGGTGAACACGTCGACACAACTTCCGCTTGGACTTGCACGAGGTTGCTGTCTCTGTTGTCTAAACACCGTGCATAGCGAAATGTTGCCTCGAACAACGCCGTTGATAACGTGCGTCTGCGGAAAATGAACCGAGTGAATTAAATGATAGCCCACTCTTTCTCCTGACGCAATTGTTGTCGTACCCGTTGCCTCGAGGCAAACGAGATCGCGGTGCTTGAGCATTGATCGCATATGTAGCGGATAATCTTGTTGGATCCACTTGACACTCAATGATCGGAATGGATCGGATGCCGACGGTGAAATAATTGTCGCCAAGACCGCACCGTCCACAACATGATCGCCGATGTATGATGATCGTACACGCATGGCATCGACTGACGGCGCGATTGTTCCGTACATTACATCCTCAAGTGATCCAGGAATGGATCCAACCGCTAGCAAGACTGGAACCTCAACATTCACAGGCGGAAGGCCATCAGCTTCTGGCGTAGTCTCAAAGCTGGACGTAGACCCTCCCGCTGTCGCTGACGTGCAGGATGAAAGGCTTCCTCCACCATTCCACGTCGAGCCTGTGTTTCCTCCGCCAAACATACTGCTCGCACTGCCGAAAATGCTGCTCGCGAGCCGCTTCGCGACTAGATTTTCTGATTGGTTTCGCTTCAGCGTCCGAGAACGCCGTCGATTCATATCTTTTTGCCGGCGCTGAGCAAACACCCGCATGTCCTCTTTTCGCTTGAGCAGCTTCCACTCATCGAGATTTACAACCTGCTCTTCATGGAGCAGGAATTTTTCGTACTGCGCCACTGTCTTGGCCACGAAGAAGTTGGCGACCGCTTCAAGCTGCGCTTCGTCCTCGACAGCGAGACGAAGAGGAGAGAACGGACTCGTGAACCTGGTAACCGTCCGCATAGCGATCTGCTATGAGCTGTGAGCTGTGAGCGTTCACGCAAGGGGTCCGAAAGTCCAAAAGTGGTTGTTCGGACAGCGAGCAGAGCCCCAAGCTAGCAGTGGCTTGATAGCGAATCGGCGTTGGGCCAAGCGGAAGGCGTCCGCTCCTGGTGGCGCCACTCGTCGCTTGGGTCAAGAGGCGGTGGCGACGGAGTTTGTTCACACCGTGGGCGGCCGTGGAGGCCCGGCGAGACGCTCGCGTGAGAGCTTTCGGCTTGGTTTCGGACATTGTGGCTCAAGGTTCCGCCCCATGAAACTCCTCGACCCAAGTTTTCGATCGACGGAAAGTGCTCGGACTTTTACAGGAGCTTTGGACGGTCCGCCCTTTTCCAGAGCCTGACTCAACAAGCTTTTGCTGAAAAGACGAAAAAGGAAAAAGCAGAAGAGGCGCATGTTGAAGTGAGACCGGTGACCGGAATGGATACTTTGGATACTTTGATCCAGTCAGACAGGAAAGTCTCAACATGACGTGCCAGTCCAACGTGATGGCAGACGGATCGCCAGCCAAAAGCCAAAAAGTCAAAAGCCAATAAAACCAAAATCTTGATGGATCGACGGCATGCCGAGTGGGTCACCTTCCATCGGTCTCAGTTTCTCAAAAGTCATCGACGCCATCGACTCCAGTGGAAGCGCCGAAAGATGGCCGGACACCTTCCGGCCTTCTTGGTAGAGCAGCTGAGGCACTACAGTACTCGACCACGAAATGAGATTTTGTTTGTTGGGTTGTGTCTTTCATGAGCTATAAACCGCGATGAAGCGTCACAAGTGGTGAGGATGGAGCAAGATCCAGCCGTCTCTGACCATCGCCTGTGCTCGGAGCTGCTCTTTTTGATCGAGGTGTTCAAGGATCGCCCGTCCTTGGACAGGATTGCTCGCAGCCACGTGACACGGAATGCAGTCGTGGGCAGCCGGCCACCACACAGACATGGGATGGTCACCGTCAACATCGATTCCACACACGAAACAGACCTCTGACGGCAGATTCCTCTCGTCTTGGATTCTAAACGCGGTAATAGCGGCATCTTTTGCAGCCACTCGTTGCCGCTCCATGAGCTCTTGCGCCGCAATCTGACGTAGCAAAGTGTGATTCTTCAACAACTTCCACGAGCTTCCTCCGCCGTCAGGACTATCTTTGAGCGCTTTCATTCGCTCCTGAAGCCTCTGATGCATGGCGTTACGCACCACAGCGCTCAGCTCGCCGTTCACGCGGGCTTCTTCACTTTGCACTGCTCGATCAACAGTTTCACGCTCGCGTTGAGAGCGTTCAATCTCGTTTTCGAGGACCAACGATCGCTCTCCGACCAATTGACGGTGATAATTCGTCCACACCAGTTGTTCGACCAAGCCCATTGTTACTCGTCCAACTTCAACTCGAACTCGAAGCTCGTACACATATTTTCGAGCCAAATATCCCTTGGTAGCAAGTGTGATGGTCGTTGCAGCTAGAGCTCTGTGCCATCTCCACAGCGCAAGCCTCCAGCGCTTCTGAATTCGGCGACCGGCATGAGTTTCTTGAATGAAACAAATCCACGCCACCCAACACCCTTGCTGTATCTTGATCCATCGCTGGGTTAGATGGCAGCGAAGTTTGGCGTGCCGGAGTTTCCACTGCTGCCACTGCTCCATGGCATTCAGCATCGCTTTACGGCGCGCAATCGTTTTGAGCTTTCGCTTGAACTGCTTCATTGTGACAATACGTTCTCGCCACTGCGTGAACCGAGCACGGAGACATTGTTCGAGGGCTTGAGCGTACCTCCCCCGTACTTCTTGCAGCTTTAGAGTGTATGAGCGCCACAGATGTACCATTCTCGCAGCTCTGAGGCGGCGTAGGTGAGCTAAAAAACCAGCAGCGCGTTCTTCTAAACGATATGAGATCGCAACCATTGTAACTCCACTTTCGATCGCAAAAGTTGTTGTAGAGCAAGCGAAATGAACCACCCAGAAACGCCGGAGAGCTTTCATACGACGTTGGAGCCACCTTTGGAGGATTCGAGTCTTCAAATTCGCAAGTCGACGATATGTCCTGCCCGGAAGAGGACTACAGCAGAACAGAACGCCATCGAGCGGGCCAAATTTGCTTGCAAAGTAGAGGTAGAGGTCATAGTCTGCAGCTCGCACCTCCTGACTGAAGCTGCTTTGGTCAATCGGAGTTAGAACTTGACAGTCAGTAACACGAATCCCACGAGGAGGCGAGTGTATCGCCATCCACTGCTCCACCGCTGATCTTCGAGGTAAATATTTGGCTGCCACGTTTTCCAACTTAGCCTTCCCATTCTTGGCACCAAGCCTGTTGCGTCGAACACTCTGCACGGCTGCAGACGTGGAAGGGGAAGGCGACGTCGGCCCGCTCAATTGGTTGGCCTTACCAATCGAGGTGCTATTTAAGCTGCGCTTATTGGGGCTGATAACACTCGCATTCTTGACAGGAACCGGCGACGGCGGAAGTGCATTGCGCGGCAGCTTGGCAAATTTGACGCGCCTCCGAGGCTCACAAGCGTGATCCTCGTCCGGGAACGGCAGCCGAAATCGTCTGCGGTGTTGTGAGCCGTCAACAGCATCTGTAAAATTTCTGGAGACGGCCACGCCAATCTCGTCGGCGTCTCCCATCCGCTCGTGAACTCACTGCATCCCGAGAGATTTCTCCCCCATGCACTAAAAGCGAGCAGTTCCAAAATGGGAACCTGGTCACGAAGCCGAGTTCGTCCAAAGATCGATCGACTTTGCTAAAAACACGATTGCCTCAATGGGTTCCTGCAATGGTAAAACTCGATTTCATCACTTCCTGGTTCCAGCTTGATGATAATGCATCAGGTGGTTTGTTGTCCACAGGTTTTGCTCTCCCACTGACGTCAGCGCCTTGACTTGAGCTTTGTATGCGCCACGCGTGACAAGTTGGTTGCCACTCACACTCAACTTCCTGTGACGATGCTCGCCGCTCGAAGCCCTCGCGTGGCTTTCGCTCGCGTTCGCAATGCTCGCGTGTCGTCCTCGTCGCCCTCGTCTCGCCACGGCCACTCGGACGTGTCGTTCCTCACCGCCGTCTCCGCTGGTGAGCCTTAATATCTCCATTTTCATGCTTGGTCTCAGGTAATTAACTTGTGACTCATACGTTTGACGGGCTCACTTTTGCTACAGGAGGAATCTCGGGTGTGCTCTCGGGGCTCAGCGGTGTTGGAGGCGGCCTGCTGCTCGTTCCTGTAAGCTCCAAAGCCAACAATCTCTCTGACATTGTGAAGAATCTCGAGACTTAGAGAAAAGTTGGGTTTCGTGATTTTCCCAGGCGGTGGCGAGGACGTCCAAGATGCCCATGCAGGTCATCAACGGCACGTGCTACGCTGCGTTAACGGCCAGCGCGTTTGTCGGCACCTGGAACTACGCCCAAGCTGACCTGTGCAACTACGCGGTCGCGGCCTTCACGTTCCTGCCGGCTATGGTGACGGCTCGCTCGGGCGTCAAACTCGCCCAGCGAATGTCCAGCCAGCGGTTGTCGACTGTCGTGGGCGTCGCAATGCTCGCGAGCGCACCGCTCGTGGCTCTCAAGGACACGCCACTTGCCGACCGACTTCCCAGTTTCATCACCGAGTGGATGGAGTTGAGTCACCACGAAGACGAACGTGGTGAGGTTTTTGAAAAGCACGCGGCGCACGACTCGCTCGACGTTCAGCACTTTGGCATGCCAAGCGCGCACGGCCACCCCGATCCCGAGATGCAAAGTCGCGGACGATTCTTTCACGCAGCAGTCGAGGATCCTGCGGGTTTGTTGCTCGCAAACTGGAAATACCTGGCGGTCGGGGCGTTCTCGGGCTTCGTCTCGGGACTCTGCGGGATCGGTGGTTCGCTCATCACGACGCTTTACCTGACGACGAACACGGACATGCCGCAGCGAGCTGTCGTCGGCACTACGCTCGTCTCGGTACTCCCTATGGCCGTCTCTACCAACGTGCACAACTACAAGGTCAAGGCGTTGCACTTACCGACTGCAGTGCGAATTGGAACGTCACTTTGCCTCGCCGTTCACCTGACGTCGCAGTATGTGCTCACGCACCCGGTGCCCGAGTCGTTTTTGCGTGATGTACTGTCGGCAACCATCGCCGCAGGCGCCATCATGACTATCCGTCGCTCCATCTAGAGCAATGAAGAGCTGGAGGAGGAGGAAATTGGTAGTACACTAGAAGCTGCTTGTTGGAGAAACATGACAGACATTTTCATTGACTCATAGACACTTACTCTGCTCAAAGCCCTTTCTGCATCGATCGCTGCAGCAAGATATTCTCAATGACTTGGACGGCACGCGCGGTATATGAACCGCTCAGGACGAACTCGGTTAACTCGGGGAAAGTGTCCGCGGGCGTGTCCGGCGTAACAACATACCACGTCTGCAATAAAGCAAAATCTGGCAGGGATGTTGGTCGCTTGACGACGATGTAGCCCTTCTCCGAGAAGCGGACTCCAGCAAGCGGCACTTTCTTGAACTCGATCGGGTCGATGTACGACCGCCAGACGACGACGATGCGGTCGGGCTCGACATACCTCCGGAACACCTGGCGGATATTGAAGTCCCCATTGACCGAGTCGACGCCAATCTCGACGCCGAAGCGCTCGACCACAATGTCTTCGGGCATAATATCAAGCGCTTCCATAGCGTGCGAGTCGTTCTGGAAGTAGAAGCGGTAGTCCGACTGCTCGGCGTTGTGCGCCAGCAGCTGCCACACCGCTGCTCCCGTGTCTGTCACCCCGAAGGGCAAAGTCTTGTCGGCGAACACGCCCATGTAGGTGCTGTCCATGCTCGGGCGGCCTCCATTGGCATCAAACACGTCGTCCACCTCGGCGTACGCGAGCTCAATCTGGTCGTACAGCTTCCTGTACAGCTGCGGGTCGCACCGCGTGGCCGAGATGGAGTGGATCCTGCGCGTGCGCTTGACGCTCGTGCAGGCGTCCATGGTCTCTTTGGTCGCTCGGCTGTGCAGCACCTTCTCGAGCGCCCTCGTCACCTTCTTCTGCCTGTCCACGAGCACCTTGAGCCTCCTGTTGTCTCCCTCGGACGTGAGCCTCAGGTCCAGCTGTCTGGCCGCAAGCTGCTTCCACACGGCAGCAGCCTCGGCCGGCTGGTTCCTCCTGCTCCTCCTCATCTCTTCAGCCAACGTCGTCGTTGCTTGGGCCATGGGCGAGCTTCCCGCGTCCTTCCTCCTCTCCCTGTTGCGGTGCGTGATCTGCAGCGCCGCGAGCTGCTGCTCGAGCTCCACAACTCTCGCCCTCAGCGCCCTCAGCTCCCTCAACCGCTCCTCCCTGGCCCCATTCCGGTGGTTTTTCACGCCTCCGCGCCGCTTTTTCGCAGGCTGCCGCTCCTCCCGCTCGTCGCTCGAGTCCACGACCAAAACGCCAAGCGGAGAGCGCCCTGAATGCCCAATTAACGCCGTCAGATTGCCAAAATGACCGGAAACGGAGCGAGAAAGTACCGTGGCGTTCGGCGTCGCTGTCGCTCACGCTGGTGGCCGGAGACGCCTGGAATTGCGGCTGCGCGTGCGCCAGGAGCTCGCCGAGCGCCCCGTAGCTCTCGACGAACGACAGCGCGGCCGCCAGCGTCTCCTCGGCCTCGTCTTCTAGCAGCGGCAGCGCCATCTTCGGCAGCCAGCCCCTGGAAGTTTTTGATAGTGATGAGTATCGAGAAGTGGTTGAGGTTGGTGTCCGGGGAAAAGTGGCGCATGCTG
Source organism: Phytopythium chamaehyphon (assembly GCA_023334415.1). NCBI lineage: Eukaryota > Oomycota > Peronosporomycetes > Pythiales > Pythiaceae > Phytopythium > Phytopythium chamaehyphon. The sequence goes on along the minus strand of JAASGX010000859.1, from coordinate 4,954 downwards.
CTTGGGGGTTCAGAGGGGAATAAACACGCGGAGGTAAGTTGAGTGGGACGGTTTGGAAGGGACAGAGGGAGAGCGTGGTGTCGCACTTTTGGCCCATCGTTTTGGCTGAATTACTGGCCCTTGTCAAACCAATGCTACTGCAACCTACGGTAGGATCACAAGTTGGATGAGCTGGAAGCTGTGAGCAAAGGGTATTGTGTGATGATGCGGCTTGGTCGAAGGTTAATATTGGGCTGCGGGTGTTGGGGTATTACTGTAGCAGGCAAGCGGTATGAGTGTTGAGGAAGCTGAAGGTTTTCGAGTCGTTTTGCCAAACACGAGGAACTTCAACTACCGCGCAATCAGTCGGATTGCTTAGACTTGGACGCGATGCGTCATTTGCCCTTCCTTCCCTTTCCATCACGGTCCTTTACCACGATTGATGTTAACAGCCAATTGGGACTCAATTTTGTTTTTTGCGTGCTTGGTGCTCGCTCGAACATTTTCGTGCCGACGGATTCTCGCTTCAGGTTTCGATAACACCTTGTCCCGTAGCGATTTACCATGACGAATTCTTTGAAAGGCTGCTGACTGAAGATATGATTGTCAATGATAACTATAACTTCAGCTATTAGGCTTTCATGCTTACTGTCAAGTTTCATGACCCAATTTCACGAGTGAAGTCAGGGAATTACTTACAATATCATTTAGCAGCGCTTGCACATAGTCGCCTTGCTGCGAGCAGAGAGCGATGCGCCAGCGTGCGAGCCAACTCTTGTGGCGCCGGTATCCTGCTGGCGCCGACCGACTCTAGCACAAGAATGTCTTCGAGGATCTTGTGATTCGCAGGAATTGTTGCTGCCATCCACTCGGAAACAAATTGGACGAGCGCTAATTCTAGCGAACCTTCTGCCAACGACCGTGTTGGGACAGTTGGGGTAAGAACATAGCATGTTCGAAGCAGCGCGAATCCTTCTGGAGCAAGTGGTGGCCGCTCGATCAAGAAGTACCCGTTCTCTTGGTATGTCGCGCCCAAGAGCTCACGCTCCAAAAACCTGACAGCGCTCGAGTTTGTTTGCCAGACAATTGCGATGCGGTCTTTCTCTCGATATATGCGTTTGACTTGCGATGCGGACACCACTGCTTTCTTGTTGTCGACTTGTAACTCGGTGCCAAAAACCTCGGCGATCGCGTTGTCTGGTGCGTCAAAGTACTGGAAAAGCCTAAAGTCAGCGCTATTCTGTAGCAACCTGGTGCAGATGCATGCACTGGACGTACCTGAAAGAAAAAGTCGGACTCGTTTGGCCTCACTGAGTACGAGAAGCGCTCCCATGCAGCGTCAGCGACTCTTGTGACGTCGAATGGGAACACCTTGCTGCCAAAAAACTGGAAATATAGATGGCCACTGGCGTCTTCACGCATGTTGCCGAGCCGCAATTCGTTTGATGATTCTCCCCATAACTCCGTGTCGGTCTGAAACACTCGGTCAATATCGTGATAACGCTTTTCCACTTGCTCAAGCATGGAGGTAAACACGCTAGGGTCGAAGCTGTAAACCATCGAACGCGGAGCTGTACTCGCAATTCTGGCAAGTTCCATCGCCTTCAACAAGAACAAATATCAAAACCTCAGTAACAACTTGACTCAAGCGGCCAAGCCCTACCTTCTCTGTGGCCTTGCACGCTATGAGGTGCTGAAGCTCCGCAATTATCCTCTTCTGCACCTGAACCTCGCTCTGCAGCCTCTTGTGCTCGCTTTCAGCCGCTGCATGCAGCTCAATCTGCCGCACCGCCAGCTCTTTCCACACTTGTTTCTCTTTCTCCCTGCCACTTGCGTCTCCATCGCCAGCTTTCTTTCTGTTGTTGGTCCCAGGAACCTCAGATTTTGTTGAATGGAGCAACGTTAGCGTTTGCTCCAATATCTGCACTTGATCACGTAGAGCCCCCAGCTCCTTTCGTTGCTCTTCTCGAGCTCGATTCGGGTTGTAGTCTGCTGGGCGTCTTCGTTTGGCCGTCGGTCTTTTCTTTTGGCCTTCTTTCCAGCTCACATTATGCTGATTTACAACAGTCTTGGGCGTATTTTGAGGGTTTCCGAGCACTTCTGGGACCTCTGGAGGCCGCAAAAACACCCCTGGGACCGCCGCGGCGCCCTCAAGAAGCCCCTGGTCGTCTTCGGAGTGCTCGATTTGCAGGGAATCCGCGTCGCAGGCGTCTACAAAGGCCAGCACCTCGGCCAAATCGACTCCGTCGGTGTCCATTATTGACGGCTTTGAGGGTCAAAAATTACCGTACAAGTTCAAATAGGAGCAAGCTGAGCTCCTCATGGCTGATGAAGATGGCGGCTTGGAAGATCTGACGGCGGTTGTGGACGACTTCATGGAAGGTTTTGGGCCTAAAGAGAGATTTTGTGGTGGTTCAGGGCTTCAGGCAGCGGCTGAGGCGGTTCCAGAGGTGCTTTCGCGGCCTCCAGAGCCTCAGGGAGCATCAAGAATGGAAGATGAAAACAAAAGCAGGATACCCACCATCAAGAGAAGAAAAGCGAGTCGAGGAAAAGCAAAAACGAGATCCAAGAAGTGCACAAGACCAGTTGGTTACAACTCAAACCGGTCGAGGGACGAGCTTCGTAAGGAACTTTTGACGCTGCGAGGGCAGGCCCAAGAGCTGGAGCAATCACTGACGATACTGCGGTCAACGCTCCACGATGCCAAAAGTTCGCAAGACAATAGAGCTGATAGTTGTGGTGCTGGTAGAAAGAATGAAGCACGTGTTTGGAAAGAGTTGGCGGTGCGGCAGATTGAGCAGTGCGCGGCGGCAGTAAGCGAGCGCAAGCGACTTCGAGATGTGATCGTGGAGCAACAGAAAGTTATCAGCGAGCTGCAGCAACTGATGTTTAGCAGAGCCCTAAGCAAGGTAGGTTTGGATTGGTCGTGCTCAAAGCAGATATGGTGCTAATTGTGATGGTTTCTGGCTCTAGGTTCAGGACATGCACAGCCAAGTGAATACGATACCGCACACGCTCCTCCAGGAAACGCTAGACTTTGACCCTAGCGTGTTTCGCTCCATGCTCCAACAAGTTGACGGGCGCTACAGAAGAATTGATGAAGTCTTCGCCAATGACACAGGAGGCTGTGAAGATATGTACAAGAGGTCACGCCAAGGGAACATGCGGAGAGATGCCGAAGGACACCTTTACTTCCAAATCTACGGTCGCAAGGTGTTTCCGTTCGACATACAGAGAGTTGGAGACGCTGCGTGGGGGCGCTTTTCGTACTCGGTGCGGCCAAATGAGTCGTGCATATTCTCACAGGTACGTCAGACTCTTGTAGGTATGGTGGAAGATGCCGCTCATTTCAGGAAATGCCTTTGCATCTCAGTTCTACGACGCTCCTGAAGACACAATCGCCGAGTTATTTGCCACTGAGCTTCATGTTGAGAACAAGAAAGCAGTGGTATTTGCTTTCCAAGTGAAGAGGGTCTACAGAGAGGAAGATCGAATTTCAATCGTCTGGCAAACAAACTTGAACACCGTCAAGTTCATGGGTCGCGAGCTCTCTGGGGCGACTTACCAAGAAAATGGATACTTTCTGATCGAGCGACCGCACCTTGCTCCAGAAGGGTTCGCTGTGCTTCGAACTTGTTATATTCTCTCGCCAACTATACCAACACGATCGATAGCACGCGATTCAACGGCTTGTGCATTGATGGAGTTCGTGGTCAAGTGGATGTCGGCGACTATCCCAACCAACCACCAGATCCTCGAAGAGAAGCTTATCCTTGAATCTGTCGGGGCCAGCAGCTGTGCCGAAGACCTTGTTGCTCACACAACTGCTCATCGCTGTCTTGTCGAAGCAAGGCGCCTTTTCCCACGACCTGTTTCGTAGGGATGCGGGATTGAAAGTCTGGCAAACCGGTGCTTTGCACAGGGGACCTCCATCTAAAAGCTGTGGAGGATCCCGCGTGCTCAAATTTACAATGCGAAATGGATTCACATCAGCTAGGATTAGTTCGGGATATGTGCTACGCAATAGACACTAAGAATCTTTCACTCTCATGCGCAAACTGTAGAGTTGCGGAAACTACTACTGAGCAGCAAGTTATCAATCTGGAGGTTTCTGTAGGAGAGGTTTAACGCCATCGTCCGAAGCATGAAGCCTGAAACCTCATTTGCGTTGCTGAAGTTTGAGACACTAGGCGTCTCAATGGCGTAGGCGATCTCAGATACGGAATATGGTGATGTTGAAACCGCAGCGGACTCATCCTGATCGAATGGCCTCGTGAAAGCATGGCCAATCTCGCGGAATGAAGCTCCCTTCACTTTGCAGTCATTGATGGCGACTGGCTCAACGATCGATTCCCAAATGATCACTTCACGGCTCGCACCGGCAAACCTCCGCATGACTTGGGTGACTCGGAACTCAGCGCTAGCATCTTCATGAGTAAGCTTCATCCCAAAGTACTCGATCACTGTCGAAACGGAGTCGTTCTCGCTCTAGAAAACGCAAAGCAATCGAGTGAGCTAAGTAGCATACAAACTCTACGGTTGCATGATCTCGCATACCTCCGTTGAGCGAAAAGAGAACAGTGAGGTCGCATGAAGTCGAATATCACCGGTTAAAATCTTCCAAGTCGCATCTGCAGTCTCGCCCACGCTGAACGGGAGCAGTCGCTTGAGCACAAGTCTTTTGTCGCCGCCGCACTCAATCACAGTCGGCGTGCCAAGCACAGAGACTTGCAAAACATCATGAAAGTCCTCTCCAAGAGCAGCAAAAATGGCATCAATGTGCCTCGACAAATCTTCAATCACAGCCTTGACCTTCATGTCGAACGGTGGCAGGTCGGCTGCGGACCAGCAGCTCTCTCCACCAAACTGCTTCACAGCCTGACAACATCACATTCACATCATGAGAATCAACGAAAACAGCACACCTCCAGCCCATCAAAATCCCACCTCTGAGGTCGCTCGACCTCGCAGTCGG
>JAASGX010000858.1:0-12835 GCA_023334415.1 Phytopythium chamaehyphon | reverse complement strand
CTTCTCGGTTCGCAACTTTGGCATATCTGCCACACGGGAGCTGGTCGAGCGCACGCTCCGCCACATCAGAGACAGTGAGCGCCGCGCGCGATTGATGCTGGCGTTCGTGTACCGGTTCCCTCAGATCGAGACGCGCTGCTGTCGCTACGACATGTGCTTCAACTGTAAGGGTGTCAGTCATGAGGTCAAATGTCTCGTGCGCTGCCGCGAGTGCCGCATAATGCTCATGAAGGTGGAAGGGTGCGACTTGGACGACTGTGTGTGCGGCTTCCGCATGATCTGGCCGCAAGGGGTCGTGTTGCGTACGCTCTACAAGAAGAAATTGCTGGTAGTCGACATTCACGACAAGGTCGCTGTCGACTCGTTCTTCTCTGTGGAGTCGGCTCGTGGCCGCGCCCAGAGTGAGCTCATCCAGCTTTGGTAATGCGATCCTAGCGCTCGGGCAGTACAACCAGCGGCCGTGGAAGCTCAAACGCTAGGCTTGATACTTGAAGTTGCACGCTCCCAAAGGTGTAGCCATATCCTGATGAGCTGGCCGGATCCTTGTCAAAACCGCTGGCTCTGCCGAAAAGTCACTTTGGATTGGAGCTGCTCGCTCCATCATCGACTCGACTTGACGCGTGAATGGAGCGGAGCACGAGCGCGCCGGCCGCTGCGCCAGGCGAAAAGCTCGACGGCGGCGTGCGCTCGGCGGCGGGCGTCGCGTCGTTCCTGCGCTCGGCGATCCGGAGGCGCGGGGAGCTCTTCCGCGCTGTGGGGGCGGACGAGAGTGAGATTGAGAATGAGAAGCCTGGCGACTGGCGAGAGCGGGAGACGCCGGCCGTCGGCAGCGACACGCAGAGCAGCAGCGCGAGCGCCGAGGCCGCCAGTCCCCCGTGGTCGGCGGCGTCGAGCGGGGCGGGGGCTGCGGACCGCGGCGCAGCTGCGAGCGGAGGCGGAAGCGACGAGCGGTTTGCGGCGGACGCGTTGTCGCCGATCTCGCGGACGGCGAGCGCGTCGCCTCGGCGGTACGAGGTCATCTACGACCCGATGGACGAGGAAGACGGCGGACTGGACGATGCGACGGACTCGGAGGACCCAGCGGAACCAGTGCTGCGACAGCAGAGTGGCTGCTCGGTGGCTGGAGGGGTGAAAGTGGAGTTTGTGGATGTGCTGCTGCAGGCGGACTGCCATGGCCTTGGGCTCAACCTCAGCCTCGCGACGAAGCAGACCGGAGATGCTATCGTAGTTCACTCGTTCCGTCGATTGCACTCGAGTGACGTTGGGCCAGCCGAAGCGTGCAAGAAGATCTGTGTTGGGGACGAGCTGAGCTCGATTGACGGCGTACGAATTACATCGATCAAGCAACTCCACGCTAAAGTTCACAGCGTCCCAGACGGATCGTTCTTGTTACTGCGGTTTCTTCGGACAAATGATCCATACCTATACCAGTCATCGAGAAGAGCATTCAGCCATGAAGAATCGGAAGCCCAGATCTTGGAAGGGAAAGCGTCGCCTGACATCGCACTTGATGTTGAGCATGCGATCCAGGACAACCCCCAAGTGGCCGCGTTGATCCGTAGCCTGACCGAGACCAATCAGCGACTGCAGGAGCAACTTCTCGCTAGCATGCTGAAGCAAGATGAGCTCAACATCCAACTCGATCAACTTTACTCATTGTACGCTCGAACGCAAGTTGACAGTAGCTTGTCGTCCTTTTCACTTTCGAAGTCGCTACGTCCTCTTGTTTGGCGCAATGGGAATCGATCTTCCGACGAAGTCGGCAATCACGCACTAGGCATCGACCGAAGCGCATATTCGTCAAAGGTACTACTGGAAATTGAAGACGCTGTCGGAGCGGAGTACGAGCGATTACGTCGCAACTTCGAGTTACAGTACTCTATTGACAAAAAGCAGTTAGAACGTCGGTTTGCTGAAAAGGCCCAGGAGCTAGAGGCGACGGCATCAAAAAAGGTTGCAATGCTCCAGGCTGGTTACGAGCATGCTACGCGGAGATTTGACGAAATGATAGCACCCGGAAACCTGTCTGTGCACTCTTGCTCATGCCACTTAAACAGTTTGGAGGAATGTGAAGATTCTTATCCAGCCGAATTGCCCGACTCAGCAGATCGCAAACTGCAGGAAATTATGAAAGTCCTCGACGATTACAAGTACCAACAAGCTGAGCGAGACGCAAAGCTTCTGGAATTGGAGCTACAAGAAAGCAAACCAGCGCCACCCGTGGCAAATGGAGCTGATCTTCTTCACCTTCACGACCCTAAGCATCAAGTGCATGGAGCAAACAGTACTTGTGCAGCTTGAAGAAACAACTCACAACAATGTTTAGTGGTCTCAGTACCTATGTGTAGTTCTCGTACCTTTGAGTCTATCGTACTGCCAAAGTGTTGTCATCAACTCGTCAAGAACGGTCGTCCTTGCATAATGTACGAAGTAAAACTCAAAGACATGCAGTGGGAGTGAGTCTGCGCTGCATGGCTAGCTGGTCGCACACTCTTGGGCTCCTTCTTGCTCACCACCGGGCTGAAAGACCAGGCGAATATTTGGGTGAGCACCAATGTAAGCACTCAGCAAGTTTCCCATCTGGCCTTGGTTCTGGACAGTCAAGGCGTCGAGTTCTTCTTCAGTCAATGCGGTCTCATCTTCTTGAGTAGGAGTCCACAGTCGAATGACATTCTCAATCCCGCTTGTTGCCAAGCATGCATCGAAAGGATGCGGTTGCACGCAATTGACTATATCCTCATCAGCCTCAATAGCGTTTACAAGTTTGCCAGATGCCTTCTCCCAGATGAAGGCCCGACCGTCATCACTTCCAGCCACGATGTAAGCACCGTTTTTGCCGAAAAAGGATGCTTCCTTGATATCAGTTTGGACATTGCAATAGCCAATAAAGCGACGAAGCACATCACAGTTGACCGACTGATCACTGATTTCCCGACTGTGCCAAAATCCATCTTCGGTGTTTGGGAAATTTGAAGATGGAGTAGCGTTTTCTCTGACTGGAGGAGGGGACGCAGGATCATTGTGCTCGTCTTCGCTGTCGCTTGACTCGCTGGAGTCTTGAAACGCGAACAAAGGGTGGCTAGAGAGGCGGCCACGCAGCGACCGGCGCCCATTGATATACGGCTCGACATCCTCTGCATGATCAGGATACCTCTCGCGATACTGCTGTGAGCGCCAAATCGAATGCTCATACCGCTTTGCTCGGTGCAGCGTCTCAATATACGTGACATCGACCTCTCGATTATCCGGGGTGAGTTCGAGAGCACGCCTGCAATACGTGGCCGCCAGATAAGTGTCGGCGTTCCACGAGCGTCCGATGTAAGCTTTCGCAGCAGTGTGATACATATCGGCAAGAAAAGGGTCCGGTATGTTCACGGATTCAGCTGCCTGGCACGCCTCGGATAAACATCTAATGGCATGAGTAAAGTCGTCTCTGCGGACTGCGTTTGCACCGCGCATCGTAAGTTCCATCACATCTTCAGCGCTTGTCTTGGTGGGAACGGTGGAGAGATCCATGTGCATGCCATTTTGCCAAACAGGTGACGTGCTCGAGGCGCCACTCTCTTCAACTTTATCAAACTTCTGGATCGGATGAGGTCCGCTTCCGATTTTGAACAAGTAAATGTGGTCGTTGTGATAGTTTGCAAGAAGCTCCGTGCCATCAGGGCTGAACTGGATGCTGGTTCCGTGCGACGAGTCATGAGTACGCTTCACTGAGTCCTCGCAGAACTCGTCAAGGTGCAAGTGCGGCGGCGCAAAAATCTCCGCCGGAATAGTCGCTCCATTGCTCGTCGCTACCGTCGATCGGTGTTGCTGGATCCGCAGCATCCGGCGGTCATAGAGGCGCGTGTAGAAGTCCCCGCAGGCGAGCGCCACCTTGGTCGGGTCGTGCGGGTGCACCGCCATCCCCATTCCCCGCAGCAGCTTTCCGTGGCGGGTGCGTCCAAGGCGAATGAGCACCCCCGAGGTGTCTGGCTCGTCACACATCCCGTCCATCCGCGGGAGCGCTCGTACGTCGAACTGGTATACCAGCGCGTCCTCCGCGGCCGTCCAGAATACCTTGGGCACGCCGGGTGAGCTGGCGATGTCCTTGACGCGTCCTCGGTGGACGCGGAAGAGCTTGGTGCAGTCGGGTCCCCTGAAGGGCGCGTAGTGGATGCGCACGTCGTTGTCCATGGCGCCCGAAGCGATGATGTGGTCGTTGGTCCCTGGCACGAAGCAGACGGCGAAGATGTTCTGCACGTGGCCCGTGTCGATGACCTCGCGCGGCTGGCGCGTGGCGTAGTCCCAGACCACGACGCGGTGGTCGTCCGAGCCCGAGGCCAGCAGCCGCCCGTCGCGGCTCCAGCGCAGGTGGTTGACGCAGCCCTCATGCGCCTCCAGCACGCTCTCGCAGCGCAGCCGCCGCACCAGCGCGCCGTGGCCCTGCAGCGCCGCGTCCACCGCCGCCGCGTTGCCCCGCAGCTCGCGCTCCTGCAGCAGCCGCGTCGGCCCCGCGGCCCGCGCCGCGTACCGCCGCTGCCGCAGCGCCGTCTCCATCTCGACCGCCTGTCGCCGCCTGTCTCGAGCTTCAACGGGAGGAAGAAGGAATGCCGCTCAACCGGATCCGCGCCGCCCGATTGGCTGAAAACCGGCTTTTAATCCGGCAACTTGCATTTCCACACTGGCGATCAGCACCTTGCTGCCTGCCGGCATGGCGAGGGAGCTGCGCTTCCAGGCGCCGGGCGCGGCCGCTTCGTCGCGGAGAGCGCGCCTGGCGACCAACGCGGCCAAGCTGTGCGCGGTGGTGGCCGTGGGCGCGCTCTTGTTCTGGAACGTGGCGCTGCTGGCGCGGCTGTCGACGCGCGTGTCCAGCGACGGCGGCGTGAGGCTGAGGGCGCAGCAGGCGGCGGAGCGCCAGGCGACGGATGATGGCGGCTCGCTGCCGTGGTTCCTGCAGCCGGCGGCCTACGAGAAGGAGGTGCGGCGCTAATGGGGGATTAAGTGAGGCTGGGGAGGGGACGCTGATGGAGAAAGTGCGCAGAGCGGATGCGACTTCTCTGGCGCCGTGGGGCTCTTTAAGCCCGAGGAACTCGACATCAACTGCGGCAACATCGAGGAGCTGCTGCTGGGAGAGTTCATCGGCGCTGGCTTCTGGCGGGAGGTCTACAAGGCGTCCTGGAAGGGTGCGGGCTGGCTGCTCCCGTGGCGCGTCTGGCGTCGTCTCCTACTGACTTGTATGCGAGCAGGGAGGGATATCGCCGTGAAGCTCGTCAAGAAAAGTTTGCTTGACCGCCCCGACATCATCCCTCGGCACGTTGAGGAAAGCGCAGCCATCTTCTCGATCCGCAACGACCCCAACATCGTGTCGCTCGTGGGATGGTGCGACACCACCGTCATTGTCGACTACATCCCGCACCAGCTCGACACGCTGCTCTTCGAGTCCGAGGAGCCGATTAGCGTGCGTCGCTCCATGGAGCTTGCACGAGATGCAGCTCGCGGTGTGGCACAGCTCCACGGAGCTCCTGGCGGCCCCTTCGTTCACGCAGACCTCCAAGCTCGTCAGTTTTTGATCACCGCGAACGGCACGCTGAAGCTCAACGACTTCAACCGAGTCAAGTTCACGGGGCCGCAGCGATTTCAAGGAAAGCCAACGGGTGAAAAGTGCACTTTCCAGACTTCGGTAGCCAAAGGCAAGTGGCGTGCGCCTGAAGAGTACAGGCACCGAAATCTGGACGAGAAGCTGGATGTGTACAGCTTGTCGCTCGTGCTGTGGGCGATGCGATCGCGGATGAAGCCGTACCAAGAATACACGAGAGAGCAAGTGTACGAGAAGGTTCCCCAAGGTATCCGGCCGTCTGTTGATGCTATGAGCGAGTACCCAGTGGAGATGCAGGACCTGATCGTTCGAGGCTGGAGCGCAGACCCGTCTGTGCGTCCGAGTGCGAGAGAGATGGCGGAAGCGATCGACCGTATTCTAACCAGCTATGTGCCAGAGTAGCTCGCCTCCCACTCAGATATACATGCGTACGGCGTAGTAGTGCGAAAACTAGCAAGTAGAGCGAATGATTCAGTGGCCAGTGCATCCGCCTCAAGAACTTAGATATGAACTACGATGCAGAAGCAAGCTCATAAATACTTGTTTGGTTGGTTATTGCTGCCCGACTAGCCTTTGGTCGGCCTTGACATGCAGCTCTAAATACTAGCAACGTCTCTAGTTGCAGGCCGGCTTCAGCGGGTTCTCGTCGAATTCGCCGAGCCACCACTGCACCTGTCCCTTGGCACGGCAGTAGTTTGTCGTGGCCGACGGGCCGATGCGCTTGCGGCACAGAGGGCAATGGAACTGAAACAGCAGCCACTCAAAGATGCACTCGCGGTGGAACGCGTGGTTGCACGGAAGCACGATCGGGTCGTTGTCGTCGCTTTCGCAATCGTCGCTCGAATGCGAGTGCTCACAGTCGACATCCTCAAGACAGATGACGCACTGCGTCGACTCGGTCGACCAGGTCGAAGCCGTCGAGTGGAAGCTGTCGAGCAGCTCCGAGTCTGAAGTCGACGCACGCAGGTTGGGCTGGCGGTTGTCGACAAAAATCTGCAGCAGCGAGCGACGGTCGGCGCGGTCCTTCACACCGAGGAACTTGAAAACATGCTTTGGGAGTTTGTTGCGCGCGTGGAAACACTTCATGGCGCTACCCGGGAGCAGAATGCAGCGAAGGAGGTGAAGGAGCACGAGCTCGAGCTTCTCCTTACGGTCGGCGATGACACGAGAAGAGGAAGAGAACGCGATGCGCTTCTTGGGGAAGCAAACCGAGACGTAATCGCGAATGGCCTCGCACGATCCAGTGCACTTGGAGCTCCGGCACGTCCACAGCTCGTCGATCTTGCCACGGAAAGTCAGGAACTCTGAATAGCGGTAGGACACGGTCCAGCTCTTGTCGGTCGTGATGTTGGACATGGTGGCCGAGTAGACGACGTGGTCGTCCTCGATGGCGGCCGAGTCGACGTGGACGTCGAGCGGCAGCTCCTGGCGGACGCCCGACTGCAGCATCTTGACGGAGAAGTTCTTGACCTTCTTGTCGGATGCGGCAATAGCGCGTTGCTGCTGAGCACGCGACTGAGGCGGCGAGTAGAAAGCGGCGGCGTACATGGTTTGCTTGATGTGATCACCCGGGCACTGAGGCGCTCAATCGACTGCACTATTGAGTGTATCGAGTGCGGTGTGTGTGCGCGAAGGCAGATTTGGGAATGACCCGACCAAAGCGGCTGAAAGGCGGGGCTTAGTCGGCCTGTGTGGTGCGCGATGGGCATATGACGGCCGAGGCTGAACGCGATGCAGCCATCGATCAGTACTGGCATCATGTACCGTACTCTTTAGAGAGCTTGGGACGCCTGCCAGTCGCATATCCATTCGCATCCAAGCAACCGAGCAATCGACCGCAAGCTGTTGATGCGAGAGTCACGCACTCGAAGCTGCCCATGCTTTCGCACCGATCACCGTTCATGAGACAGTAGCCGCTCGCGACCCAAGCACCACTCGGCCCGTGACGCGCCAAAAACCACAAAATGGTTGCCAATCAAATCGCGTCTCACTGCAAATAACCTGCTGCGATTGGTCGGTTGAAGCGCGTCACGGAACTGAAGAGCTGGTCACTCGTCAACCGATTTTCTGAAGCAGCTGGGATGGGCACAAATTGCTTGTCGCCGAGACGATTTCAGGGTCGGCAAAGTGGGATGCCCGCCCTTCAGACACGGCGGACCGGCACTTGATTGATATGCGCTTGGTTTTTGAGACCTAAAGCGCAGACACGGAGGGACTAAAGCAGTGAGGGATCTCGATTGCAGCTCTCCACTACTGATTCAAGACTCATTTGGTGCATTCTTTAGCGTCGGATTGGATCGGACAGCGCGTTTCCATACTGCGCGCACTGCAGACCGCTCGCTTGTTATCCGCGCTCAAACACTGCGATCCGTTTTGTCACTAAAAGATTGAAAATGACGCACAGCAGAGACTGAAAATCGTAGGATCTATGCGGCAGAAGTCGATGAGACTGGTTATTTCGAGTGGAAAGCCCACTTTCGGGGGAGAAATTCAGGAGGAGCGTGGCATGCGCATGCTGTTGATACTCTACCTGTCCTCAGTAGCTGTCTCATGAGAGCTTGCGTTGCATGCGCTGCTTCGGCGTGCGAGGCGGTTCCCGATGGGCAGATGGCGTGTCGGGAGGGCGACAGGCAGTCGGCGAACCCTCGGACTCATCTGCCGTGGACCAAGAATCTCGCAACTCGTCGGATCTTGACTTGCGTGGACCTTTATCAAGACATTCATTCAACGGATTTTAGTGGTGCGAGGATCTCCGAGCGCTACGCAAGACACCCACCGAGTGACGCAAGGATATTGCATCCAGTCGTTGGGAACGCGTTGGCGTTGTCGTGCGTAACTGAGCAATCTACTACTATCAATGTATGCACATTGTACTGTACAGTCTTCGGCTCGTTTTACAACGGATGGGAGGAGCGGATTCACACACCAAGCAGCCAACGATATCATTCATTGTGAGGAGTCAGAAAACAGTTGGACACCCCTAGATGCGATAAGTATACTGTACCTGTCGCCTCGTACATTGCTCACCTGCATCTGGCAATGCCATGCTGCATCAGTCACTCGAATCTGTCATGTGAGATAAAGCTGATATCTCGAGTGTCCAGCAAGGTTTTATTCTGGCTAACTTTGGCGATGGCAAATATTTCGCTCAAATATCGGGGCTCGGGACGGATCGCTGAGCTCATGTGCGAGCAAGTCTCGTGGTGGAGGTCGTGGAGGTCGTGGAGGTAGCGCATCCACCAATGCTCTCCGGTGTTTAATCAAAACTGAAGTTCGTCCGTCCATGCAAACCAACGACTGGCCCGATGATCTCGCGGATGATGGGTGGCCGAGCACACGTTAAAAATCGCAGGCACCGCCACCTGCTTTCTCATGTCGTGCCGCGCTGTCTGGTCCAGACTCAGGCGAGACGTGGGCGTCAGGGATCCTATGTCGGCCATTGGCTGGAGTCGGCTGTGACGTGGCAGGCGGGACAACCCAAGCTGGCCAAGAGAGCAGACAGCGGGACCACCTCCGGCATGAGATTCTCTTCTCGCGTCTCTGTTCGCTGCGTTCGTTGGCATGAGACACCAAGGAAGAGATGGAGCCTCGATTGCTCAGGGCGGCCGACACAAGAGTCGGGTCGCCGTGTAATCAGTCGCAGGCTCGACAGCCACCCGCTCGGACCCAAGCAGAAAAGTTGGCGTGATGCGCATGCACGAGCGAATCAAAGCGTTCCGAGAGCGAGCGACGTCGATCGTGGACCGCGCGACCTACACTTTTTCTCTGGGTCTCGGAGAATCCCTCACAAGGCTTGCTGATCGCAGCACAATTCTCGCTTGCATGGGAAATGTGCGCCACGACCACACCACAGCCTGTGCTCAGGAGCTCGACAACACACAGGGCGACTGCGCATTCGAGACTCGCCAGCCGCCGGATTCCGTCGATGTGGTACGCAACTCGTCTTTACCGCGCGCGTGCATTGGTTGGAGCCGAGCGCGAGTGCATTGATGGAGAAAGGGGCGCAGCGACTCGCCCGCGCAAGCCTTCTCTGGCTTCTTTTCCCTCCTCTCCGGGCGTTCAGGGTCACCCATGCTCGCTCAGCATCGTGCCTCAGATCGATCGACGCCTACATTTTCGACTTGTCTCGCAGCGCGTGGAGGCACGCGCTTTTCGTCCTGCACCAGGAATCCTGACACAGCACGCGAATCAATACACACCTTCCTCGAATTTGCACAAATGCTTCGTGAAGGTCCAGCAAAGATGCATCAGTTGCTTTTTGCGGTTGTTGCTGGTGTTGGTGTTGCGGGTAGTTGCTTTTTGCATTTCGTCAGCTTCATAGCCACTCGCAACTCAAATCACCGCCTTCGCACGAAAGTCGAACCAACGTGATGCATCAGATACCCTATCAACACGTAGATGCTGTGTTTCGAGATTATAGCAGAGCTACAGCTAGAAGGTGTTGAAAGTCACGCGAGGCGTAGCCGCCAGCTGCAAAATCTGCTCAATCGGCACGCGCTTCTGCTCCATCGTGTCGCGATCACGCAGTGTCACGCACTTGTCCTCGAGCGAGTCAAAGTCGACCGTCAGACACATTGGGGTTCCGATCTCGTCCTGACGACGGTAGCGGCGGCCGATGCTGCCCGACACATCGTAGTCCACACTGGCGCTCATACACAACTCTTCAAACACATGCTGCGCAACTTCTAGCAGCGGCTCCTTCTTCACGAGTGGTAGCACTGCAAACCTGTATGGAGCGACATCAGGGTGAAGGCGAAGCACCGTACGCTTGCGGCCCAGAACCTCCTCTTCATCGTAGGCGTCGTAAAGCATAGAGAGCATCACACGACCAAGGCCGAGCGCTGGCTCGACAACGTGCGGCAGGAATTCCTCTTTCGCCACAGGATCCTGGTACATGAGGCTCTTGCCGCTGGCATCCATGTGCTTCTTGAGGTCGTAGTTCGTGCGGTTGGCAATGCCCCAGAGCTCGCTCCAGCCAAAAGGGTACTTGAACTGAATGTCTGTGGTCGCGCGCGCGTAGTGGGCAAGCTCTTCCGGGGCGTGCGCATGTTTGCGAAGGTTCTCCTCCTTGATTCCGTACTTGACGAGGAAGTTGTAGCACTCGTCCACCCAGTACTCGTACCACTTGTCCGACTCGTCCGGGTGCGTGAAGAACTGGAGCTCGAGCTGCTCAAACTCACGCGTGCGGAACAGAAAGTGTCCCGGCGAGATCTCGTTGCGGAAGCTCTTGCCCATCTGGCCGACGCCGAACGGCAGCTTCTTGCGCATGGTGCTCTGCACGTGCGCAAAGTTGATGTAGGCGCCCTGCGCCGTCTCGGGGCGCAGGTAGATCCACTCGCACGTCTCCTCGGTCGCGCCCATGTTGGTGCGGAAGAGCAGGTTGAACTTCTTGGCCGGCTGGAACGCGTGCGCCTTGCCGCAGGACGGGCACGGGATCTCGCGCTGCTCGATCATCGCGTCCATGTCGGCAAGCGACATACTGGCGACCGCGTCGACCTCTTCCTGCGTGGGCAGCGCGGCCTCCAGCAGCTGGTCCACGCGCACGCGCGAGTTACAGCTCGAGCACACGGTCATGGGGTCCGTGAAGTTGTCCACGTGGCCCGACGCCTGCCAGACTGTGTCACAGCAGCGAATGAGCTACGATACACACAACGCCAAGGCTATGATGCACACAACGCCAAGGCAGGAGCCCCACGCACCGGCCGAGTTCATGAGCACGGACGAGTCGAGCGCCACGCAGTCGGCGCGCTTCTGCACGAACTCGAACCACCAGCGGTCCTGCACGTGCTTCTTCATGAGTGCGCCGAGCGGCCCGTAGTCGAAGCTGTTGGCCAGCCCGCCGTAGATGTCCGAGCCAGGGAACACGAACCCGCGGTGTCTGCATAGCGCCACCAGCCGCTCCTGCAGTCCGCCAGCGGCCGCCGACGCCTTGCCGCTGGCCCAGCGCCGCCCCAGCCGCACGCCCAGCGGCACCCGTGCCAGCCTCATGACCATCTTGATGACCAGCGAAGTGATGGATGGCAAGTACCGTACCACACCTCTATTTGAGGCAATCACGGTCCATCGACATGAGCGTAACCCCGAGGCGCGGCAGGCGCGGGGACGCCGCGCTGCTGCGACTGCTGCAGCGCCGGCCACCACTGGAGAGCGCGGACGACTGGGAGCGGGCGGAGAGAGCGCAGGACCGACAGGACGAGCGCGAGCTGCGCGGAGGGCGAGCGAGCGAGGCGCTGGATGCAGGGTTACCCTCGAGGCTGGATCGCGTCGTACCCAGCTTGCCCGAATACAGCGCCTCGGTTACAGCGCTGGTCGAGTTCTGCTATTCCAGATACCCTGCGGAAACGAATGCAGTTTTGGTGACATGGGTACACAACGGCAACAGCAACATGCTGTTCCGGCGGTGGCTGCTGGACGACTGGATCGAGAGCAGCCACCTGCTCGAGCAGCTTCAACTTGGAGGCGAAGACGGCAACGGGAGGAAGGCATCCTGGCACGAAGCGATATTCTTGGCGGCGTTGAGTGAGAATGACTTGGACATCAGGCGACGATTGCTGTTCCTGCTGGACAAGCTGGGAAATTTTGTCGACGACACGGAGCCGCAGCAACTCGCGAATCACAGCCATATCAAGCACAGTGTCACTGCGCTGCTGGACTTTTGCTGGCAGAACGCTTTCGCCCTTTCAAGATTCTCGCTCCTGTGTGCGGTCAAGATCAGAAGAGTTTTTGAGCACCAGCGATCGGCATTGCCGCCAGGCACTGGTCTCCCAGACCAAGAGGAGGTGGCTGCTCGTATGCGATGGTCACTGCTAACGCGACCCGCGCTCTTTCAGCCTCTGCTTAGGCATCTTCTTCTGTTTGGGGTCTTCACCGGTTGCCCAGATGTCACGAACGCATACTTTGTGGAACATCCGAGTGACAGCTTGCAGCTATTTGCAAAGCCAGTTTTGTACGAGCAGTCTTGCCTTCGAAGGTTGAGCAACATTGTTGAAAACCTCGAAGCAGCGTGCAAGGCAGGTGCCGTTCATCTGAAGCTGGATTCTATCGAGCATGACACAATACTTTCTAAGTCCAAGAGTGTGGCAGAAACTACTCACAGCCAAGCATTGGAGCGTTCAACGGCAATGCAGTTGATGGACGAGTTCGAGTGTGACCTGGACGACGTGCCTCCACACCTCTTTCCGTATGCGCTATTGTCATTTGAGCGCTTCATACGCAGAGTAGTGCAAGATGATAAACTGCATGATGAAGTTGCAAGCT
>JAASGX010000857.1:0-12851 GCA_023334415.1 Phytopythium chamaehyphon | reverse complement strand
TAGTAGTGTAGAAGCTAAAGCAAAGGAAATAATTGTTCGTGCTGAAGGTGCAGCAGCGAAAAAGCTGGAGAAAGCTCGTGCGCACGCGCTGGATATGCAACGGCTGGAGTTGCTGTCGTCCCTCGCGCAAAACTCAAAGACAGTCGTAACAGGCAACAGTTCCAATAGTTTGCTGGCCGAGATGATGGTTGCGAACCAGCACGGAAGCGTGCTATTGAACGTGGGAGAAGGAGGACTTAAAGGGCTCGTTCAGGCATCGTAAGCAGCCGTGTACTTCATTAATACACATTTGAAAGGTGGTGAGTAGTAGTAGTAAATTATCACTCTTTCATCTGGGAGTAACAGAAATGTTGCCACAAAAGATTTTGGACTTCCTTTCCTGCAGCGCACATTCTTGCTTCCGTTCTGACTTTAAATTCAATTCATCTCACCTTCGTTTTTTCGTGATCGTATAACCATAATATAATAGTAAGAATGATTTGATTAACTAGTTAGTGGATTTCTCGCTCAGTAGACCATCATGGCATCTGCACTTGTGAAATCTGTTTTATACTACGCTGTCCATGCAAATTCTGCTTTGCCTACACTTGCGGTAACCATAGGAGGTGATGTTCAATGACTGCCTCGCTAGGGTATTCAGGAGATCTCTTTGGGGAATTTCCACATTCAAGATCCACTAGATAGTTCAGATAAGCCCCAGCCCAGAACAACTAGGAAGTAGGACTAGCTAGTAAAAACTAACAAGTTAACCACCTGAATTCTCTTTCTCGCGTCAAATCCTAGTCGCTATTACAATGTGTAATCAGTATCGTTAGACGAGAGTTTACTGACGAAGATAAGCGATAATAATGCGATCTCAAAAAAAAGATACTTCTGTGCGAGCTTTTGTCATCACGGGCAGCTTCGTTTTGCTAGTTACATTCTGCTATCAGTGTCTACGATTTATGACCGTATTGTCCAGATTGCCTAACCACGTAACGTGCAGGCGAATGCATCATCAACTTGTGTATTTAACCTCCGATTGACCATAGTGAAGCCGTTGTTGAACGTCATCCTTTGTGGCTGTCGCAAGTCTATACATGCAGAATTAGTATCACAGGATTCGGAAAGCGCAAGTACAGATCCAACTGAGCGATAAATCTACTGGTCAATTCATTATTCTTCTTATAAACGTATGCATTAATGAGTAGATGTCGAGTTTCAATCTCTCATATTTCGTAAGGCTGTAGTGGACGGGTGGCTACGTGATCACATCATCGCCCAAGCTAAAGCCATCCATGAGAGGGCTGCAACTCCAAGAGTATTGAGCGACGACGCCGATGACGGAGTGGTGTACGATATGCCATCGATGAACACGTAGGCCTTAAAACTTATATCTCCAAGCGGAAGGCACGTGCCGAACTGATTAGAATACAATGTTCCACCGTTGGTCGGCGTCCCAGAGCAATTTTCGTTGGCATACTGCGAAATTGTGATGGTCTTCGCCGAATCGTAGGTATACTTTTTGGAGATCCCATCACCCGTTGGGTTGCAGCGTGCCTCAGAGAGAGAGTTTGCCATGTGAGAATCACTAGCAAGGATCATCTTCTCGCAAGCCTTGTCGTAATAGAGAATCCACGCCACATGATCCTCATTGCTCCCTAGTGTTGCTGCTGTGTAAGCTGCAGTACTGGCATCCTCCATTTTGCTGCAGCCAAGCACGGCACTGTAGCCTGCATACCCGTCATCGGAATACACCCCGCAGGTAGAGTTGGCGACACAATCTTCATAAGAGATAAAGTAGTTGTTCTGGACAACGGCACCAGTGCATGTCGGAGAATCGTAAACTGTTTGAATCGCCCACTCCCAGCCAGCCCGTGATCCGAGCGGCATGCTAGTCAAACTCAGAGCGAGCAAGTAGAATCTGGTGAGCGGTGAAGACAGCATGGCGTGATCTCTCGAGTCTTGATAAACGGTTAGTTGGAAGTTGAAGCGATGGTGGGCACAATGAGAACCGACAGATTTTCTCGATTTGCACGACTTGAGTGTCTGGGCTTGTGATGGGGCTTGTCGTCGATTCAGGAAAATGAAGACTAACGACGTAGTAAACAAATGAAAACGATGGCACGTCCTCCAACACCACCCCATTGGTGTGCATCCAGAGTCCTTATCCACGGGCATTTGTTTAGATTATCTACAGCTCTGAGATCGTACCGTCATAAGAAAAGCTTATGACGCTTATATATGGGCACTGAGCAGGCAGAGTAGTTGTCATCCTATATGCACAAGTTCTGATCACGTTGAAACTCACAATTAGACATTTATGCCATCAAACATTGGTCGGATCAGAAACTGTCAAATCCTGAGCGGTCGTGATGAGCCAAACAGATGACCGTGAAGACACGTCATTCATCTCTTACAAAAAAACTCGCGGAAACAGCCAAGCCATCCAACAGAAATACACTCCAACCCTTCATCGCGTATAGTATGAAGTACATTGACGTTGATTTTGAGTGTTATTTCTGCCGACCGTGCACGAGACACCGCACGACATCAAAGTGACCTCCTCCAGCGGCTAACAACAGAGCTATCTGTCTATATTCGTCCTTCGTGTTAACATCAGCGCCACATTCAATCACCAGGAACCTCCTTCGGCGGCTAACAACCAAACCTGCATCTCCCCACAGGACAACGCCCTAGCAGCAAGCTTTTAACCACTGCTTTTTTTCTGCCGAGTAACATGGAAAACACACACACTGCACATGACGCAAAAACTCCCGACGCAAGCAATCCTGGTGCACGCACCGCCAAAGTCTTCCCGGTGACTGCATCCGGCCCATCTGGTGCTTCGAACTCACCCAACGGGGTCCATGTCGGGAACTGGTCAGTCGGTCTCCACGACTGCAGCGACTGCGTTCCAAACTGCTTGATGTCGACGCTCTGCCCGTGCATCGCGCTGGCGCAGATCTACGCACGCTTGGGGGTCCTGTCGTACCGGGTATCTGTAGTGCTCATCGTCGTTGGTTTCGTTGGAGGCACGATATATTGCACCAAGGACGAGGCATCCAAAGGGAAGGACATCATTCCAGCTCTTCTGGCAGGGTTTCGCGATACGGTCATTTTGGCAGAATTCTTGATTGTCTCCCCTTTGGTGGTGTTTATCCGAATGCACGTGCGTGATCGCTTTATGATTCCCGGGAGTTGCCGAGAAGACTGCAAGGTCGCGTCGTCGTGCATGTGGTGTGCGATTGCACAGATCGCCTCCCACACTCGTAGTTACAAGCCTGGGGATTGCTCCTTCAAAGGACCGGACGTTCTGCCTGCGTACAATGGATGAATCATGGGTGCCTGCATTGCGAGAATGATAGGATTCCTGTTGTCAATAGCAGAAGGCGTGCAGGATGGTAGTAACAATAACAATGAGGATTGATACGAATGAGGATGTATACGAAGAAAGATGCAATATCATACCGTAAACACCCACTTTCGATAGTTAGCTTTCTTGTAGCTAGAAATCGCAGGGCCGACGCAATGGTGAACGCACGAGGGAATGCTACCTGCTGGGATTGATTTTCGATCGTTCCCGGCTAGCTTTGCTTAACTGATGCGAATGGAATAGAAAGCAATAGATATGTCAAATGGGCCTCAACTGCTAGCACCAACGTCAAACTCACGCTGCCACTCACCTGCAACCCAGCCAAGTCTCGACTGAGGGATCGCAGGGCTCTCCAACGCCACGCAGGATTTGCAGTTTCCGCATCTCAATGTATTTTGAATTAGTCGCACAGTTGATAATCATCATCCGCGTATTGTAGCAGATGCCTTGAACTCCATTGAGAGAGCATTCCTTGTATTTGACACCGCTGCAGAGTTGGTCGGTAGAATAATTGCTGGGTGCAGTAGCTTCGGGATCCACCGGCTGTGAGTCCGGGCAGATTGCATCTCCAAACGAAGTAAATACGGCCATGTCCTCGACAGAAGCTCGTTTGTCCGTACAACTGAGAGGATACTTTTCACCAGCAAGTGGCAGGCATTGGGTCTCGGTCAGGTCGCAGACACCTCTGACGTATCCACTGCAACATACGGCACTTCTGGGTTGAATAACTAACGACGTAAGGCTAGCCAACGGTGCCAAAGATGGCAACGCAGCTGGGCGTGGTGCATGGACAATGTTCAAACTTGTCAACATTGAAAGTCCATCGAAACTTGGTATTTCTCCGAGAGAGCTAGCGATCGCCAATGTCAAATAGCGTAAATTTCTTAGGCCAGATAGTGACGGCAGCTCTTCCACATCAGGAATTACACCCATGTGAAGAAACATGAGGTTCGGCATGTTTTCAAAAGAACCGGCGGGCGCCATTTGAAGTCTCCTAGTTGTAAAATCGCCTTCAATATGACTGGCATTGATTAATACATACAACCAAGTATTCATCATTGTTAGCATGGCATTGACCTCTGGAGAAGGGTTAAAGCATGATACGTACAAGTATTGCAGATCCGAGAACTCGGAAAGCCATTCCGGTAGCTTCTCAGTCTTCGTATACATCAAAATGAGTTGCTGCAAGTGGTGGCAACCTCGTAGTTGCTCCGGCAGCTCAGGAACAGCACGATTGATAATTTGCACGATACGCAGCTCCTCTGCAGTTGCAAGTTCTGCGAGATTTTCCGTTGTGTCCACCGGATTAATCCATTCGGCATACATTTTGGGAACAGTTTGTCGATCAATGAACGCGAGGCACGTGCAGCGATCGTGGCCAAAGTTCCACTGATAGCTCACAACAGCACATCTGTAGTACCTACTGCACAAGTTCGCGCTGGATCGCACTGATCCTATGGAGTACACGAATATGCCGATTCCAGCAGCTGCAAATATAATGGATATGAAGAATTTTGCAACAGCATGTCTCCCAACGTTTGGCTTCGACGTAACTTCAGCATCAGTCTTTCTTGAAATTATGTCCGTCATGCTGAATGACTGATGTGGTTTGTCCGTGTCAGGCATCATTGAATCCTTACCCTTGCGCTCGGGGCGATTTTGAATCAACGTCGGTGTGATTTGACACCAGTTATAGAGTACGAAAGCATGAAGAGCAGATTTGAAGAAGAGGGCTTCACCAGATGAGAACCTAACGTAGTGAATGGCGTTGCGGAAGCTTGAGGTCTCCACCGGATCACTGAATACTCGGGCCACCGTATCAAGCGTTCCAGGCCTGATCGTCTCTAATTTTGTCATAAATCCGGCATGGTCAAAGTGAAAATTGTCGGTGAAGTACAGAAGCACCACCAGCGGCTCAAAGACTGCAAAAAACATGTCAAAACTACAAGCAAGATGGAAATGCTCAGCAACATGACATAAAACAGCATATGACAATACCCTGTCCAACCCACATGCAGCAGAGTCGAGCAACGAGCAAGTCCGGGTCAGCAACACGACGTAGACAACGATAACAAGCAATGAGCCAGTTACAGAGTAGCAGCACAGCATAATAGTAAATGAGTGTTGGCGAAAATCCTTCTCGGAGATGCGTAAAGAGTGTGATCGACTGGAAAATGAGTTTCGGGACGTCCAACATTGCAGTCTACAAAACATATCAGCGTTAGCAAAACAGCAGAAATAATCCCCACCTTCTACAAGATCGTGCGCGATGACCAGTTGCTTACGAAGTAGTATTGGCGAATAGCACTCGATACACCACACTTCTCCCGGATCCAGGCGCCAAAGATTTGAAGTACGTTGAAGGGCGTCAATCCATGTTCTGCTGAGTTTGAAGCAGCGATTGTTGTTCTGGCACCGGCACGATAAAAGCACAGCATCCACACTGCTACTCCCGTGTAACCAATTCCAAAGATCGAAAGCAAGACCGCAGAAGAACCCACAAGCGCTTTATCTCTATGAGGAAGCAACCAGAAGTCTCCATTGTCAAGCTCAGTGGTTTTCATCATGCGGTTTGCCATCGCATCCGCGTGCACCTGAATAACAACTAGTGCGAAGGTCCAACCCGCGGACAGCACCAAGATGGCCACCGTTGGAATTCCAAGTAGACCAAAGACGTCGTGGAAAGTTGCCACTTCAGCAGCTAGGCTCGCCAGAGACCTAGACGACTTGGATGACTCTCCACTTCGCGCTTCAGTCAACCTCGGCAAATTGTGAGAAGCTCGCGGTACTACCTCGTTCGTAGTTTCGTTCGTAGTTTCTTGAACATTTTTATCTTGGTCAGGTTTAAGAGCATCTTCAGTCTGTAGTATCAGGTCGGACGTATGTGCAGCAGCAGTCTTCTCAGCAGAGCTCACATGGCGTTGCCTAGCACCTTCATCTTTGTCATCACTTGGTAGCATTTCTTCGCTTCTTGATTCTGGCGACCAACTGACGTTTTAATGAGAAGGTGATAAATCTCTTTGACGTTCAAACTCTGAGTGAGAACGACAACCTGGTGTCTTTCAAAGCACGAGCGGCCTTTGAGGGCTCCTAGAATCTTTCAGCGGTTAACATGGAAAGCGTATTATCGTTTGATTCCAAGCCGGCGCGATTCGGAAGGGCGTCTGAAGTTGCCAAATAAAGGACATCGAGGTCATGCGTGACAGAAGAACACCCTTGGATTATCGAGTTGCGATGCATTTATATTTTGAAAAGTGAAAAAAATGGAATCTATCTAAGAGTGCTCTTGGTGTTTACAGCATGCTACCAACTTGAATCACAGAGGCAGCATGAACTATCCCCGACGACATTTTGCCGATGGTTGATCCGAAACGCTTTCACTCCCACGCTTTTTTTCTGTTTCGGTGAGTGAAAATACCTCCAGCACAAAGGCGACTACGAGATAAAGCAAGGCGTACGTCACGAGTAGTGTGAACGAGCAGAAAAAGATGTACGCAATCGAATTTCCACAGCCATTCAGAGGCACACACCCTTCGACGTCACTGAAGCCGCACATGCGAGGATCGAATGGAGGATCAACAACACAATCTTGGCTCGATGCCAGATCGTGCATGCAGCGATTCCAAGCCTCGCCAGTAGCGGTTCGAAACAGCAGAAGGAACCCATTGCCGAAGCTCTGAAAGTTAGCGTGGCCATCGACATTGGCTGACAGCGCTACCTTGGCAAACAGTTGAACTCCCAGGGCCGAGTAAGTGAACAGGAGCAGGAATAAGAGAGATGCAATGTTGACGACCCCCGGGAGGGCGAGATGCACCGCCAGCAACATCTGTCGAATACTTTTTGACGCTTTCACCAACCGAAAGACGCGCGTCACTCGTAAAACGCGAACCAGCATAGCAAGCGACGCCTGAAAAGTAATTGACTCGATGACAACGCCTGAAATCGAACAAGCCACGACGAAGAAGTCAAATTGATTCCACTGGTCACGAAAGTATCCCCATCCACAGGCTGCAAGCTTCAAGACTGCCTCCAGAATAATGACAAGGGTAACAAATGAGTTAACGGCATTGACGATGCTGTTCCACATCACCGATTCTCCGAAATGCTGCGTTGCCATCATTAGTGTGTTGATGACGATGAAAATGATGACGAACCGCTCAAACCACTTTCTGCTTACGATGAAGAACAGCATGCGCCGAAACGGGTGGCTCGGTGGGTTGACGACCAGCACTGGACCAATTCGTGCCGCTGCATTCCGTGCTTTCCACTTTTTCTGGCTCGGAGTAAGCATGAAGTCGCTGCCAAGTGCGGCGTTCATGCGGCTGAAGTTTTTGATGACAACGCCAACCAAGAGCCATACAACACCGAAACTGCCGATCACGATGAAAATCACGAAGAAAAGAGCCCAGCCCATATTGTTGTCTCGGATAGGCTGCATCCCGATACCGTCCGTGTCAATCGCAGCCATCATCACGTCGGCCCACCCCTCCGTGGTTGATATTTCGAAGAAGGTCAGCATAGCAGAACCAACATTGTCAAAGTTCTGAGGTAGCACCGCTCCCCAGTCTGCCCCCCAGCAATCGCAAATGTATTGTGACGTCAATTGGTCTGTTGGAAACCCTTCGCACGTCGAGTTGGCAAACCAAGACTGCTGGCGATCTGTCAGTGATCCCCAGATCATCGGCGATACAAGCAAATTCACTTGGTCGTTGGAGAGGCCATCAAAAACAATCCCGCCGCATGCATTGAAGCCCCCTTTCAGGTAATTCACTGCCACGATGCTGAAGACCAGGAACAAGAACATGCATACGAAGAACACGCTCACTAGCTCGGGGACAGCTTCAAACATGGCGTTCACGACTAGTTTCAGACCTGGGCAGCGGCTGATCAACCGCAAAGGACGAAAGCTTCGTACACCACGAAGTGCCCGTAGAGACGATAGGTTATTACTCAGTCCTGGTGCCAGCACGATGACAGACGAAATCACGACGACACCGTCGATAACGTTCCAAACGCTTCGCAAGTAGGATCCCTTGTTCAGAACAAGACCCATCGCAATGACTTTGATTCCAACTTCGATCATGAATGCCACGCCCAGAGCTGCATCCAGTCCTCCCAAGAAGTAGGAAAGTCCCGAGTTGGGATTTGCCAGCGGATTGTCTAGAGCGAGAGTGATGCAAGATACGATAATTAGCCCGAAGATTATTGGATTGAGCCATGGATGGGTCGACACAACGGTGGTCCATCGCCGCATCGACGATGAACTCGAGAAGAGAAACAGCGATCGGGCTGCGAACCTCTCTCGAGATGGATCAGCAGCTGCCTGAACACCTTCTGCATGCCCAGCAACAGCCGTCGTGGTGTGCTCGGTTTTGGCACAGCTCAACTTTGTTCCCCTCTCGGACAGCAATTCACGCAGATTTCTTCTTCGCTTTTTATCCATGCCACCAGAACTGATGTTTTGGCGCTCTCCTGCTTGGGTCTGTTCAGCATACACTGTCTTGGCGAGAGGTACGCTAGAACCAGATTTACTGACGACCCTCTCTTTATCGCCACTCCTGATATCCTCTCCAACTTCATCGCCCGCACTGCTCACAGCAAGTGCACTTGGCTTGGAAGAAGTCTGCTCAACGTTTGTCTCCGGAGCCACTTTCGAGCTCGTGGCAGACAACATCTTCTGAACCCACTGGAGCGTATTTTCTTGCCTTCGCAGAAGTTGTTCCTCATCGTCGGCTTCGAACGTAACCAGAAGTAGTGCCACGAACAGATTCATCAGTAAGAATTTGCCGATGATCACCTGTTCGAATGGAATGTTCAATCGGTTATTCGGGTCGACCTCCAAACGTATCCTATGGCAGAAGACTTACGAGAGAGATGAAGTAGATGCACGCCAGCATGCCATTGCCCCTGATGACGTCAAACATGATAGCATTCCAATTTTCGCCGGTGAGGACCTGAAAAACGGTGACAGCCGCCCAAAGTATCGTGTCGAAGTTGTTTCGGGGAACCTGCACAGACGAGCAGTGAGTAGCCCTGCACGCTTAGATATGGCATAAATGTGCATGATAAATCATTAAGCAACCAACAGTGCTTACCGATCCATTCCAGAACGCATTCAGTGTGAATGGGGTCGGATATCCTTCTGCATCGAAGCGCATCGTGTTGCCAAATAACTATAAGGATGAAGCAAAGCTAATTAGTAAGCTTTATAAATCTCAACAGAAAAAAAAAAACTTACCTGTACACCGACAAGCGCGTAAGCGTAAATGAAGAGGAGGAATAGCGCACCAAAGTTGCAGGTACGTGCCACAACATGTGCGATCGTTTTCAAAATCCGTCGGAGAGATCCCCACCCTCGAGCAAGTTTGAACACACGAAGGATGCGGAGTGCCCGTAACACTGATACGGCTCCTTGCTTGGGGGGATTCTCTGACATGAAAGACGGAGGCGAAGCAACACCTTCCAGGATCCCCACTATCACAATAAATGCATCCAACCGGTTGAGGTTATCTCGAGCATACAGCCGCAATCCTAAACCCGACAGCTTCATTCCCATCTCCACCACAAAGATGACAAGCAGAGCTAAGTTCGCCAGTTCGAGATTTGAATCCATCGTTCCAGGCATCGGGTAGTGATCGAGCGCCAGCACCATCGTATTGACGAGAGCAATGACCATGACGAATCCGGTAAATCGTCTGTGTGTCACAACCCCGTTGAGCCTTCGACGTCGGGCTCTCAACTCCTCTGCCTTTTGCTGCTTTGCGAGGAGCTCTTTATCCTGTTTTTCTGTCTCCGCCGTGGCAATTTGACTCTGGTCGAGCTTGAACTCCTCAGCAAGGATTGCTACTGTCAGGGTCATCACGACAAATGAGCAGAGGACGATGAGGACTACGAAGAAAATCGCGCCCGCAACGGGCTGTGATGAGTCCATCACCATGTACATGATGCCGGTCCACCCTTCTTGTGTGATCACCTGAAAAATGGTGAAGAATGCACCTCCGATATTGTCGAAAGTGGTCAATCCCCAATTGAAGCTCGGTCGATGCAGCGTATATCCCATTGCTTTGCCATTACGAAACCTAGGGTTCCCAAAAGCATCGTAGTCGGAGCCACAAGTCATTCCTCTGGAGCAGTGGTGCTCTCCCGATTGCTCGGGCTCGCTGCAGAGCATTTCGTCATTGTCATCAACCGGCCAGTAGCAATCTTGGGGGGTATTCCACGGGGATACCTCTTTTGTATATCCGCCCGCATCATTATTGGCGTCCAAACATTTAAATGATTCGGAGTCATTGAAGACCTGCTGGAGATAGTCATTGGGAACAGGCCAAATCGTTTGCGTACTGCTGTTGTCAAGCGGCAGTCGGACAGGGAACTCTGTTAATCTGCATCGATGATTCATGGAGCCCCCGAAGAGCTGGATACCCAGAATGCCGAAAACGAAAAACACGAAAACCTGAACGACCACCACATTTCCAAGTGCAGATAAAACTTTGATCAGAGCAGAGCAAAGAAGTCTCGTTCCTCGAATAGCTAGCAGCCATCGTAGTAGCCACAGAAGTCGAATAAGTCGGATGGCAGACACGTTCGGTGTCCCTGGAAGGTTCCCAAGTATACTAGAGGTGTTACACAAATGACATGGTTAGAACTTGTGCGCACAAACCTCACCGCATTTGTGGTATACCTTGCGGCCAGAATGAACAAGTCGGCGAGGTTCTTTCCATCCCGCGTGTAGGATCCTTTGCCCTGAAGCCCCATCGCCAGCATTGTCAGGATACAGTGCACAAATAAGAGCAGCGTAAAAGGTGCCCGCGAAAGCTCCACAACACGGTTCTGCCCCGAGGATGCTTGGACAAGGTGGCCGTCTTGGTACTTGTATCCCATACCGACTGGATTCAAACTGCCATCAACCACGGAGAAGTCTGACAGCCCGAGAATGAGCACGTAGGTCGTGATCACGCCGACAGCAAGTCGATCGAAGTATCTGTGGGTAACGATGCGAATACATCCCTGTCGTAGCCAGCAGTGCCTCGGCAGGACATGCAGCACGAAATAGTCTGCACCGAACCCCTGCAGTCACAGTATCACATCGGGTTGGTTAGTGCAAACTGCCAAATGTCAAAACGTTTTCCGCCTAGTTGTAGTGCTCGCCTGTGGTCCGTCAGACATGGTCGTGTCGTGTCTACTATGGCCGAGAGCTCTTCACACAAGACTGTGCGACAATGGACTGAAGAAGGTAGTCGCTGGGCCCGGCGGACGCACCGGAGTTGTCAAGAAACGAAAGTGTCGCTGATCCTGGGGATGACTCGCCCTTTTGAGAAGGTACGTTTCGTCCTCGCTATCTTTGCGGACTGGAAGAGCACCTTGAAACGCCGAGTGGTGTTTTCTTATCGCATGCGGCCGTGACACTATTTTCCAACTAATATGGTCGTGCAACCTCCTTGGCTTCTGGTGGAAACGGTAATTGATAGGACTGGCCAAAACCCTTTGGAGCATTTTGTGACCGACATACACTGTAGTTTTCTGTGAACACGGTGCTTTCAAATCAGAAACAGCTGCTCCAAATTGCTGAATTTCCTAAACAGACGAGCAGCTGTCAAAGTCGAGCTTAGCAATGGTAGGTAGGACGAAGTGGGTTGCATACATGGTGCATTCTACACGACGGCCGTGGCAAAATAATCCATTCCGAGTCGGCAAGGTACTCGCTGGTCGCCGACATCGCGTTCTCGCTCGCGTACTTTCTGCCCAGGTCGGGGCGAAGGCCACACGGTGCAGCGACATACTCGACGATACCGCCGCCGATAGACCCCGTGCGCGAGCAAATGGTTCTCCAGACGCGCGCGGATCTGGTGCTGGACGCGTTTTCGTCGCAGCGGATTCAGCAGATTCTGGGGTCGATTGGTGCGGTCGGAATCGAGCCCAGCTCCGAGAACCAACCCGCACTGTCCAGCACGACCGAAGTGTGCGGGGAGTTTGGCGACGTGGTCGACAAGGTGTTCGCCGAGCTCCCATTGCTGCTGAGCGTTCGCGGGCGCAACCCTTCCCAGGTCGGCCATCTCGAGCAACTGGACAGGTCCGATACTCCGACCATTCCGGCCGCGCGGACGACCACGTATTGGTGTCGGCGCTTGTGGTCGACATTCTGTCTCTGGTGTACGCTGAGCTGCGGTATCGACATCTACGGAGTGCACCGTTGGCGCTACTCTGAGCAGGCGCAGCACGCTGGAGGTGTCTGTGCAGCAGCTTTTCCTGGCATTCGTGGCTCAGAAGCAGCGGGGTGCAACGCGTTGGGAATTAGGAGAGCCTTCGCCAGCCCCTGCAGCTCACGTTGCAGATCCTTTTCTAGTAAGATTCATGTGCAGAGCTCAAGAAACGTCTTCGCCGGATCATCTTGGCTTCATAACCTAACATTGCCAACACTGAAAATAGTTAAGACACCATCGCATCTTGCACTTCGGTCCAGCGGGGAAACAGGTCCCCCCCCCCCCCCCCCCCCCCC
>JAASGX010000856.1:0-12878 GCA_023334415.1 Phytopythium chamaehyphon | reverse complement strand
TCTGCAGGGCGCAAATAGCAACAATTAGCGCAGTCACAGAGCGGCAGTGCGCAGTTGTAGATACGTGTAGGTTTGCGCGTGTTCTTGAGAGCCATAAACTTGTGTCGGAGGTGACTCAGCGTCACGAGGGGGCCAGTCTGGAGGACGATTGCGGTTGAATGCCATCTGCACGTCCTCCCAGTGCGCAGCACCGAGAGGTAATACCTCCTGGACAATATCGAGCAGCCCTGCTTGCCACATCGCAGCCATCAATCGAGGCGATAGGGAATCCTTGAACGATTCACGCACGGTTGATATGCGCAGGAGTGAATCCGCGACCACGCCCCGCTGCGTTACGGCGCATGCTATGGCGGAGATCTGTGTGAACATCGTGCAGTAATCGTCAAAACGTTTTCAGCCTCGTCGTCAAGCTTACCTCGCATTTCCTATCGTGCGTACCAGGAGAAGCGGCTGGTGCTTGGTGAAAGTCGATGTGAGGAAGCGCCGAAAACAGTTGTCGCCCGTGTCTCATCTGCCGCGTGCCGACACAATTTGCGGAGACATATTTTCCGTCTCCACGGATTTGCGTCACGTTTGTGTCATCGAATGCGCTTGATTTGTGGCAGACGCATTTTGTTTTGGTGCGTGGGTTTTGGTTGAGTCCCAATGTCAGAAACTGAAAAACGTACCTCTGACGCAAAGTTATACTTTGTCCGTCTTGTACATCCGCGAGATCCAGCTCCTACAAGAGGCACTGTTTGACGAGCATGTACAACACAGCTCTCCACGGAATCTTCCTGACCGACTCGAAGTGCGTTATGCTGTTTCCTACCAATTTCCCCGACCGCTAGTCGGCCTATGCCACGCACATGCACACCTTGGTCAGTCCCAGTGACACTGTGATCAACAACGCTCATGTCGGCGAATATTTTTCCGCATTTAGTGCTCGCATCCACATCAAGCCTGGGCTGGTATTTGAAAAGGAGGGAGTTGTGCTGAAGCTCACAGTGGTGACTCACTATGGCGGGTAAGTGGCTGGCAGCTAGAGACTACATGAAACCTGGCGACATGTCTTGAACGACCGCGTGATTGTCTTCAGCGAGACGATGTACGGACTCCAAATCAATACGGTCGCCTTCAATCCCCAAGCGCATTAGTCCTCCTTCTCGCGAAAACGACAAGGCTGGAATTGCGACGTGAAGCACCTGCACCGGTCGTTGCTAGTCAGATTGTCACGCGAGCACTGGACTACTCCGTTCTCCTCGGTTTTTCCACGGGCGAACCAAAATATCTCACACGCAGTCGGCTTCGCACAGTATCAAGATATACAATGAGGTCCTGTCGCTCCAACTAGCACACAATCACCCTGCAGCTCTCGTCCTTTTACTCTCAACCTGAGAAGTGCTCATGGTGGTGGAGGAACTGGAGCTCCACGTCGACGAAGAGAGCGGGTCGGAAGATGACGATGCGTTTTCGAACGATGAGTCTCTGGTTGATGGCGATCTAGGAGCCGAACACACTACCGCAACAACAGTGAAATAAACCACACGCGAAACGACATCGACATCGACAACCAACGCAGCTGTCTCTTGCAAGTTGACGCGCATTTACCGCCTTCCCGAACTGGTGACAGAGATTCAGCGTGTGGTGCTAATAATGAAGCAAGTTCAGCTGGAAGGGTCACATTTCGCCAATCTACACGTCCTTCGATGTCTCGCAGCCGGGCTCGATGCGCCGAACGTTGACCAAATGTTCTACTACCACTGCTGCTCTGCTGTGTTGGCCAACCAGACTCCTCAGAGCCGGGCTTTTCGAAGGACCCACCCGGTGTTTGACGCAACTTGGACAGAGTACAGGGGGGGGGGGGGGGTCGAGAAACCGAGCCGTCGTATCAAGATGTGAGTCTGCTTGCAGGTACTCGCATGCTCAACGAAACTGCCCAGATGATGGCCATCAACGCGGCCAACATGATAAAGCTGCACTTTCGACTGCGCCTGCACCAGTTTATTCGGTTCCGATACTCACCGCCGGGCAAGAAACAGCGGACCTACAAAGCCACCACGAGACTGGTCGATGCATGCTATTGCGTGAAGACGGAGCCTATTCTCGATGCTGAAGGTCACTCCACTGGACAAATCTGGCGTCTGTGGAATGAGTGGGACGACAAGACCAATCCAGACAAGATTCAGTTGCGAGAGTGGCTCTAAATCGTACCGTGGCAATTCAACGTCGAGGAGAACACTGGGAGTAGTATGTACTAGACACCTTTGTACTCGTTTTTCGCCTAAGCCTTTTCAACTACGTACCTTACCGTAAGATACACCCTCTCGCGACCTCTCAGTTCATACAGCTGATTTTGACGAATCCACCTCTCGTTAGCTCTCAAGCAATGCAACCCTCTTTAGCACCAAAGCATATACCCATACCCGCTCATCACCAAAAGCGGCAACCAATATCGGGTATCCGACACCGGGTCGAAAGTTCACATTATCTCGATTCGTCAAACCTAAAGCGGGGTTATGATTATTTATTTTGTTTCCTTCTTGACAATCTCTCCTCCACATATACCACCCATGCGTGACTACGAACTCGACGGGCTGATGGAGCTTGGACTCACCAAGAAGGACATCAGACCGTGGCGTGCCAAGACAGGCATCTAGTACCGCGTCAAGGTTCGCAACGAGACTGGCCACCTTGTCTACATCACTGACCTCCGATCACAGAAAAAAACAAAAACTACTCGCCAAACATTACAATACCCCGCTCAAGAAGCTTCAGACGCACCTTGCGCCGACCTTCAAGCCAGCTATAGAGCAACGTGTAATCAAAAACAAACACTCGGAGATACATGTGTACAAGGGTCTCAACGAGGGTGATTTCTACGATCGCATTGAGAATGTACTCCTTCATCAGGAACATGTGTTCAAGTTCGATGTCGCTATTGGCTTCACGTTGGTCAACCGGACAGACCCCTTGGATACGAAGCACTTCCATGCTGTCATTCATAACACCTCACTGTTCAAAAATGCGTCTGTTCCAGGTCCACAGAGCGTCAACACACACAAGGATGCAATTCAGAGCATGGAGCAACTAAGGAATATAGTACTCGATAACAACAGTGGACATCCCTGCATCGGCCTACATGCTTAAGTCGGTTGATGCGTTCCAGTTGACGCTCTACTATCGCTCCCACAAGCTTGGTTTCGATGAAGCTGTGATTCCTGAAGTGGTTCGTCAGAACAGACACGTGATCAACTTCCCGCAGCCGCTCCAGTCAACCAAGTGTCTCTTCTATTGCCTGGCTTGCCACCTCCAGCGTCAGCAAGGGAAGAAACCAGATTGCGATCGAATGAGTGCTCTAACCAAGGCTGCAATCTAGAAGTGGCTTACCTCCACAGGGAAGGAGTTTATTGACAAGACCTTTCCGAGCATCTACAAGAACCTGTCTCCTGTTGGCATCTACCAACTCAGCGACGTGGAGGACTGCTTTAAGTTGAATATTGAAGTTTACGTGTTCGATGAGGAGACACAGGAGTACAATCGCGCCATCGAATCAACCAAGGCATACAAGAGTACAATGAGCATCCTGTCTCACAACAACCACGCCATGTACACCACGGACCCCGAACGTTTCATGGGCAAACATGCCTGTCCTAAGTGTTCCATGGTGTTTGCTACGAAGGATCGTCTGCGCAACCACAAGAAGAACAAGTGTGAGAAGGCTTAAGCCAAGCGGTTCGTGAAACAGCCTACTCTGTTCCGCCCTGCGACAAACAAGATGGCGCGCTTGCTTCAAAAGTACGGGGTGAAGGGTGTCGATCCATACACGGATCACTACTTGGTCTTTGACTTCGAGGCAATTCTAAAGCACCTCGATGCTGGTCAGACAGTGAAGCGACTGACGTTTACTAACGCGCATATCCCAGTCTCTGTCAGCGTTCACGACAGTCTCACAGAGGAGGCGAAGTGCTTTGTAAGTCGTTCACCTAAGGAGATGCTTATTGATGTGTTCACACATGCTGCTGCGAAACGTAAGCTCATCGCCCAATACAACCGGTGCAAATACGACGCGCTGTTTGGCAAAATCAATGAGCGTTGTCAAGAGGCAACAGAAAGCAATGATCGATCACCAAACAAAGTGACAGAGTCAATTGTGAACTGGTGTACGAAAGATGAGGAAATGCTATCAACCTTCTGTGAAACTGTACCACTCATTGGGTTCAATAGCGGTCGCTATGATCTGAATCTAATCAAAGACAAGCTATTTGCGGCTCTACTTCATGTTGGAGAGTACGATGGGATCAAGCGAAGAGGACGGAAGACTAAGAAACAAGAGAAACAAGAGATGTCAGTGAATGCAATCCTGTCGAGCAGTGGTTACATTATCTCGATGCAGGTGGTTTCAAATTGCTCGACATCTCCAAATACGTTGCAGCAGGCACGAGTTTCCGTCAGTACCTGAAGGCGTACCTCGGTAAGTGTCAGTGCCCACACAAAATCAAGTGCGAGTGCCAGATGAGCAAGGGTCATTTTCCGTACGAGTACCTCACCAGTTTTGAGATGCTCGATCAGCCAGGACTTCCACCACGAAGCGCCTTCAACTCGAAGCATCGAAGCAAAAAACTCAGTGACAAGGCGTGGGAGCGCGTTCAGTGGGTATGGGAGCACTATTAAATGAAGACTTTGCGTGAGCTCCTCATCTGGTACAACAACCCCGACGTAATTCCTTTCTCACGAGCAATCAGAGGGCAAATGAAGTTCTTCCGTGGCTTCGAACTCGACATGTTCTGCGATGGAGTATCACTGCCTGGTCTAGCCGAGAAGGTCATGTACATCACCGTCTATGACATGAGTGACGACAACAACTGCATCAAGCCTCGCCCGTGTGCACCAGCAAAGCCGTTCGAGTTCGGCAAGATATGCTTCAACAGCTACAAGCGGCAGGATGAAGACTCCAACCCCACGTTCTACATGACGCTGGAGCACTTGAACAAACTATTGAAGTCACAGCGCTATCTGTGTGCCTTGTGCTACGAGCCGCTGACGAAGAAGACGGCATCAGCTGATCGAATCAACAACCTCCGTGGTCACGAGAACGGCAACATCCAAATCACGTGTTCGAGCTGCAACTGTGCGCGCAAGGACATGGACATACATGCGCTCAGGCGCCAGAAGCTCCTCGAGTACAACGCCAACCGGCTGATTCACTCAATCGACGAGGAGCAGTCGGAGATCTACAACCTGATGGAGCGAAACATCGTCGGTGGACCGTCCATCATCTTCAATCGATTTGCAAAGACAGTCATGATGAGTATCCGTGGTGGCAAGCTCTGTCAGAAGGTCATTGGCTACGACGCAAACGCCCTCTACCTGTGGTGCCTTGGCCAAGACATGCCATGTGGGCGCCTCACCATGATCGACCTCTATGACGGGCTACTTGACGACATCCTCGCAGACAAGCATCTCGGGTCTATTGAATGTGATATTGAAACGCCAGAGCACCTGAAGGAGTACTTCGAGGAGATGACGCCGGTCTTCAAGAACGTCGAGATCGACCCAACCGCTGAGGTAATCGGTGAGTTCATGGCGGCTGAGGGTAAGAAGCAAAATAGGAAGAAGAGCCGCAAGCTGATTGGTAGCTGCTTCGGCAAGAAGATCCTTATCGACACACCGTTGCTAAAGTGGTACATTGATCACGGCATGGTTGTCACGAAGGTCCACACGTTCGTGAAGTGCCACGCTTCTCGGCCCTTCCACAAGTTCACGGAGATGGTTTCAGACGCGCGCCGCGCAGGAGATGTAGACAAGGAAAAAGCAGTGATCGCCGACTCAATGAAGCTTGTTGGTAACTCACCGTATGGGCGCAGTGCAATGAGCCAAACAAAGCACAAGAAGGTTCTCTACAAAAGCTGTGACGACGAGATCAGCAAGCTCATTGAGGGCAACCTCTTTCAAGGACTAGAGGAGCTGAACGGTGTTTACGAAGTGATGCAACGCAAGCGCACCATCTTCCTCAAGAACCTGATCCACGTTGCTATCGCCGTCTACCAGCTCGCCAAGCTCCGCACGCTGGCGTTCTACTATGACTGCATCGACAAGTACATCGATCGCAGTGACTTCCAATACCAGGAGATGGATACAGACTCGGGTTACATCGCGTTTAGCGGAGAGCATCCGTTCCTTAGCCTCGTGAAGTCGGAGCTCCGCGAGCACTTTGAGGAACACAAGCACGAGTGGTTCCCTCGCGATGACACACCTGAACATGCTGCTTACGACAAGCGATCGTCGGGGCTGTTCAAGGAGGAGTGGCGAGGCAACGCGATGGTCTCACTGAGCAGCAAGAACTACATCTTCTACGACGGAGATCTGATCACGAAGAACTGGTTCAACAAGAAGACTAGCAAGGAGGAACCGCTGTATCACAAGACCAAGTGTTCGGCTAAGGGCATTCAGAAGAGCAACAACAAGAGCATTCTCACACCGGAGAAGTTCTAATCGGTGATCCAGGAGAAGATTATCTTAGAAGCAACTAACAGAGGCTTCCAGGTGGTCAAGCAGACTGAGTTCTTTGATGGTCAGCGTATGTCGACGGGGCCACAAATGCAGACTTACGAGCAGCAGAAGAACGGCTGTGGTTTCTTCTATGACAAGCGGATCGTGCTGGAAGACGGCATCACCACTATCCCGCTTAACATATAGGGCGCCATGAACCAACTCCTCAAGAAGCTGTACAATGACCCACGCACGGGTTTTGTTAACGCACAGAAGCTATATCTGAAGGCTAGAGAGATTGAACCAAAGATTATACTCAAGAAGGTACGCGAATGGCTCAGCTATCAGTCCACCGTCCAACGATTCCAGGAGAAGAAACCTGCGTTCCAGCTGCTCAGGATCGCTAGCTCGTCTCCCGACCCGTGGCAGGCCGATCTTACATTCTGGCCTGAGCTCGACAAGAAACCGATACTCACTGCTGTCACCATTAACAGTCGACTGGGGTATGCGAAGATCCTAGCTAACAAGCAGGCAGGAACGATGCTCACAGCGCTGAAGGAGTTTGTATCGACACACAAGGTGACCCAACTCACCACAGATATCGGCACTGAGTTTCTATCGGCCACAGCGCAGAAGCTATTCAAGGACAGCAAGGTTGAGCACTTTAACAATGAGGCAGGTGATCACAATAAGATGGGCAAGATCGAGCACTTCAACCGGACGATCAAGCAACGACTCATCCGTATGGGACGCAAGCTAACACCGAAGCTGTTTGCCGATGTCATTCACAATTACAACACGACGGAGAACAGCTCGATCGATCAAACACCTGAAGAAGCAAAGGGGACCGTCATCAGGGAAGCGCTGGATCACAATGAAGAGGTCATTTATTCGCTCGATGACAAGCTCACTGCCGGTGACTCAGTGCGGTATCGACTACCAAAGGGAACCTTCGCTAAGGTGGGAGCGCGATGGTCAAAGGAGGTGTACACGTACGAGGGACTCGATGGTTACAAGGCTGACATTCGCTCAAAGAACGGTCACATCAAGTACGTGCCGCTGAATGATCTGAAGGTAGTCAATGCCAAGGCGACCAACGCAGAGATAACACCGAAACAGGTCTGGGAGGTCGAGAAGATCTTGGACCGTCAAACCGTCAAAGGTAAGTATCGTTATTTGGTGAAATGGATGACGGCAAATGATCCGACGTGGGAACCGCAAGCCAATCTGCGATTACTTAATAAGAATCGAATGAGCACCGCAGAGAAAGTATATTGGGATAATATAGTGGCAGAGAAGCAGCACGATGTTTCCAAGTTTCAAGAACAAAGCGGACCGCGAGCAAAAGCAACAAGGCCTGCTTGCAAAAGCCGAGTGAAGAAGTAGACAGGCCTACGCCAAGCGAGTTGAGTATGAGTCAGCTATATGGGCGTCCGAAGCGGATAAGGTCGTGTCAACCCAGGCACCACAGTCAAGCAAGACTCAAACTGATTCGTCGGTTCAGAGTCAGCTTGATCCTTAAAAAAAGCGTAGAAATCCAAACCGATTCAAATCCATTGCCATATGAAGTTGATATTCAGGAGATTTCGACCACACCCACAGACACTATTGACACAACTGTGATTCCGAATCTGACTCTCGATCCGAGCCTCGCTGAAACGCCACACGCCGCGCAACAGACGATAAAGGAGTGGTTTCAGGAGTACCCAGGCTTAGCAGAGCTGCGTATCAATCCAATCAAGCTGGATGGGTCTGTCAATAGTAACTACATTCTGGGAAAGAAGGGGCTGCTCTACCACACCCGAACAGGGAAGGTAGGTCTTCCACGCTCAGTCGACTGGAATGCTACTGCTAATGAGGTGATAGACCAAGCGCTTGAGTACATCCAATCATCTACAAACGACGCCATTGATAGTATTCAAAAGTTCTTTGCGGCTCACCCGGAGTATGCGGACCTCAAGTTCCGACCTGTCGCCGTTAATGGACGGCCAAGCACCGTGCTCTACCCTGGACCGTATGGGCGACTGCGTGACTTGAGAACTGATAAACTAGCTGTCGTGTCTTATGACTCACCTGACGCTGTCAACTGGCTCGCCACTAAGATCCGGTTGGGGCGCGTGTACACCGATGGAGAGAGCAACTCGATTGACGAGCTTGCCATAATGCGAAGCAACGACACATCGGCGTCACCTCCTCAAGTTTCACTACCACCACTCCTACCAAGTCCTCCTCCATCCCCTCCTTCCGCTCCGCCACGTTCACCACTAGCACCACCTCCACGACCAACCCGTTCAGTAGGTGTTGATGAAGCCTTTAGTCTCCTGGAGGAGGATCGGGATCAGACTGAGAGCAAACGATGGGTGAGAGAATGGAGCGATGTTTACCCCGGAGTCTCTGTCGAGCTAGTGAGCAGCTCATCACGACCCGATGGGGTTGACTGGGTCGCCACTCAGAACAGGATTCTCGAATCATCTGCTGAACCCGTTTTAACAACAGAGGAGCTCCTGAGGCAACTGGATGACGAAGCTCGCAGCCGCAGCTCGTTGGAGCCCGAGGTCGCGCACATGTTTGAAGATATCGTTGAGGAAGTTGCTGTTGCTCAGTTGCCGCCGGCACCAAACACCCCGTCGATCCTGTACTGATTGCAAGAGGAAATAGTCTGATTAGACGTGCTTACTTTATCATCTCACGAGCGAAGCGCAAACGCTTGATAGATCGGCTAAGAGAGAGATTGACTGTCATCCATCGGGAGATGAAAGAGATGGCGGAGAACGACTTCGATGCAACGATAGCAGACAGCACCAACTTTAAGAGGAGGCGCACTGGCGAATCACCGCAAGAGGCGATGGTGCGTTTGACTAAGGAAAAGCTTCAAGAGATCCTCAAGAAGGTGAATGCTCGTGGCTTTCAATCACGGCCGCTCAATGAAAAGATCAGTCTGCTACAGGAAGCAGGCGCTTGCCTTCGCCAACTAAAGGGTCACATTCCGCATGACGTGTTTCGCAGCTACTACCGGACCATCACAGCCGCCACAAGATGGCTGAACGATTTGAGTGCAACTGATCGGAGAAGGCGCAATAAAGAGGAGACCCGGTTACGCTTGATGGGGCAGCCATCACCACCTGAGCCATTGCTACCTGAGCCATTGCTACCTGAGCCATCACCACCAACTCAGTCACTCTCTACTGAACAATCAGCACGATCAGCCATCCGTCGCATTGTGAATGAGCGAGCGCTTATCAACCAGCTGTCTAAAGCAAATGTCTTAGTTAGACCAGTAAGGCCAGATGGTTCTCAGATCGCAGGAATGATTATCCGCGCCCCTAAGAAGAAGGCAGGTGATCTTCAGTTCATGATGCCAAGTGAATCAGAACGTAGCAAGCCAAGCTATGAGCGTCAAATCAGCTCGTGTTAACGCTAGAGCGCCTTTCCCACCTCGCTGAAGCTAAAGGGACCACGCTCACCCTCAACAGCCACCTGTAAGGGCGTGGCTTGCGAGGAGCTGGCAAATCAAAGTCTATGTACCAAAATGTCGAGCGTCGACGAAAGTACTACAACCTCAACGACATCCGAGGCACGGGACTTGCTTCCGCGTTCATCTACCAGCCGCTTGGATTGAAGTACATTCGCATCTCAGATCTTGATGAGAACCGGCTCAACATCGTGTATCCATCACGCAAAAAGCTTGGTCCGCTGCGTGACATTTGCGACAGTGTTAACCAGATGCTTAAGGACCTCGTGTATGAAGGCAAGCTGAGTCAAGCGGCGTACGACAAGCCCTCTATCAATGACAGGCGGTCGCTCAAGGAGATTCTGCTAGCGACTCACATCCAACACAGCTTCAAGGAAAAGCTCCCTGACGCGACAGATGCTATGAGGGCTAAGTACGACAAGCTGCGGGGCGAGCTGCTCATCGGAAACGACAACCCCTCGATCGTGGCTCAGATGAAGTCTCTCGTAGTCGACATGTACGCGAATCGA
This sequence comes from Phytopythium chamaehyphon, assembly GCA_023334415.1. Classification (NCBI taxonomy): domain Eukaryota; phylum Oomycota; class Peronosporomycetes; order Pythiales; family Pythiaceae; genus Phytopythium; species Phytopythium chamaehyphon. The sequence continues at coordinate 2,426 of JAASGX010000856.1, read as the reverse complement.
CTTATCTCTGTCAGGGAGTTCAAGGAAGTTGTCGCGACGCTAATATAAGCCATGATTCGACAGTGGGACCCTCCTCACCATCGACCACAGCTACGACGAAGCCGCCCACAACAACCCCTACTCCGTCCTTCTCAACAACGCCGACGAGCACGCCTGAAGTCATTAGCTCAGCATCCACCACAAGCAACCCTCTTGGCGATATTTCGCACTATCTGATTAACTTTTTAGGCAACGTCACCTTCGATAGTATTATCAATATTACCGATAAATAGTATAAGATGGAGCCAACTGAGGATCAATTATCTCGGATATTTTACCACAGTGGTTATCCGCTTTGGTTGTATTTAATTCAAGCCTTTAGCATAGATATCACAGAGGTATCTGCTCGTATTGCGAAGGAGGAGCCAATTTTACGGACATCGCAGGGTGACTTAGTTGCGCGTGTTGTAAAACTCCCTCATGAATACAAGCTTCCGTCAACCATAACAATGTGATTTTCATCATCAACAGCATCAACACTGTATTCGAATCCCTTAAGGAAGGCATTGAGCGCGATGTAGTCAAAATTTTTAACGATTACAGATTTATATTTGACAAGTACACAATATGTTTCTAATCAACAATCAAACAAAAAAATCAATTGATAACAACGCGATTGCCATTAAAAAAAACTATCTTGGCAACTTACATATCTGGGCTCTGGCCCAAACCTTCTGAAGCCAATTTTTTTCGATGGGTGAACGCGCGGGTCTTACGGGACCGAGGGAGCCATGCACACGATGGTACAGCTGCGGCTTACCACCGAGGTTGCGGAGGTCACAGAGCGTACGGTCTTGAGCCCGACGCCTTCTACTGCATGTAGATACTTAACTACAGTAGACCGGTATCAGTGTAGCTGTAGTGCCTAGATCGGCAGGAGAGCACGCGGCATATACACGCTCACCGAATAGACGGCTGCGTTCTGCATCAACTTTATGAACATGTATCGGTGAGATTCACCTACATGGTGCGTGTCACGCGTTAATAGAATCAGCAAATGGAAAGATGCAATATGGCGAACATCCCTAGCAAAGAAACCCTCCATCTTGTTGCTAGACATGAGCGACTCACGTCATGTAACTACTCCAAACTCTCTGAGCTCTTGAGCAGTCTCCCCATCGGTGATTGCAGCGGCTCGAAGCACGGACTTGGCAAGATATCTAGCCCATTCTCTACTTTGGTCGGGGTCGCGATGATCGATACTGACATGTCGGCTTCAGACTTTGCAGGCAACTCGCCGTCGTGAAGGATGAGAGGGTGTGTCTTGGGATTGTAGACGATGCACAGAACGAGCGCCGTCGAGCTGAGTGCGAACGATAAAGAATTGGGTGCAATGATGAACCAGTCACCAAGCAGAATGCCGTAAGTGGCCCAAAGTGCGTTGTTGAGCGCACCGGCGATCACCATGTGGGTCTGGAAGTAGGCGGCCGACTTGTGCTTCAGCACCAGATATATCTTCTCCATTGGCGCACCGTACAGGCAGATGGCGACGATGTCTGCAGCAAACCCCAATGTGTTGGTCACGCTGTGGTAGCTTTGGCCGAGTACGCTGGTGCCGCCCAGGACCGCGTACAGACTCAGCACGAACAGGACAGCGAGTGCAACCAGCAAGGTGCGACGCACGCTTCGGCGCTCGGTTGTGTACCGCCAATAAATGGCGATGTATACGAGGACGACGGCGTCGCCGATCACGAAGATGATGAATGCCGGGAAGATGAGGTCCGCGAGGTAGTAGTACATCATCCTGACACAGTTGATGAAGTTGTCGACGATGCAGACAAAGACCATGAGCTTATATAACTACTAGATAAGCCAGGGAGTCACACGAGCGAACGTACCAGACGTGAGTGTTCGCGAGCAGCGAGGCAAGCGGGACGAAGGCGTTGAGTCCGATCTGCTTGGTTTTGTAGACTCGGTACATGCGGATGGATGGGCTCAGGATCATAATTGATGACGTGCACCCGGCCAACAGCTTGACCACGGTGATCGCCGTGCTCGACATTGCTTGGACGGTGCACTTGCTGGCGTTGAGTTGTGACCAATTTACAAATGAAGGAGTGAGCAGCAGAACCAATACTTCAGATTGTACCTGACCCACACTGTGTTTTTTTTTTTAAATATGAGGGTGGCATCAAATACGTTTGATTAGATGAGGGGACCATTTGATCGTCATCACAGTGCAGCACTTGTGCAATCGTGCAATCAGCGTCTACTGTGCTCTACTCAATTTGCATCCCGATGGAACGGTTTACAGTTAACTGTAGCATGACCCTAATTTACAGTCCTGTGTTTCACAAAATTCTCATCGACCGCACTACCTACAGCAGATGCTGGCGTGGACACCACGAAGAAGAATGACGGAGCCACGACAATCACTTCATGTTGTT
>JAASGX010000855.1:0-12883 GCA_023334415.1 Phytopythium chamaehyphon | reverse complement strand
TACGGCCCGTGTCATCTGCTGTAAGTGCTTGTGCTTGTGCGTTACAATCAATGGTGACTGACCATGCCTCTGCTTGGTGCGATATCATGCAGTCCTGCTCAACATCCCGGCCATCGTCATCGCGAAGCAAGAGTACGACATTCTCAACCTCTTCCTCATTGCCGACTTGCTCTGCACGGCTGCTCTCGGACCGATGCTTCTTGGAGTTTGGAGCCGAGCCACGCGCACCGGTGCAATTGCCGGCAGCGTCGCTGGTCTCCTGGTCATCTTCATTTGTGGCGTCTGCTTCCAAGGCAAGCTCGTCGGTGGGTTCAACTGGTTCGTTCTGCCGGAGGGTCTGTACTCGGGCAACAGCATGATCACGTTCATCATCGCGCTGGTCGTGCCGCCTGCGGTGACGGTGGGTGTGTCGCTGTTCTCTCCTGAGAAGAAAGAGGACCAATATCTGGAGGCTGGAACACCCACCAACATCCTCGAATGAACGAAAGGCTGGCAGGTCTGGTATCACCGGAACCAAGCACCATTCGACCGATACATGAAATTAACTTTCATTTCATCACTTGTTCATCACTCGGTCGGTCTTGCCATGACGATCGCAGATCCAATTGCTGCCTTGGCGAGTTCGGAGACTACTAGCCTGAAGCTGTCCTCATTGGTGCCACTCTCGTTTGTTAGTGCTGGTGAGGTTTATGGCGCAGTAGACTGAGTTATCGCCACCGTGAGTACGAATGCACAAATTCACTTTCATTCGGTGTTATGATACATGTACGTTCAAAATGGTCTATCAGAATGGAATCGCTAGCGACGTGTGGCGACGCGCTCGCTGGTCGTGAGGACAACGACGGTCGACACCTTGGCCCGCGGTACACGGCACAGCAGTGTTGGACACCTCATAATACGGCAAGACACCAAGGGGACTTGGAAAAGCAAGCGGTCATGACCACTCGCCTAGTCGAACGTCACGAGGTGCGAGTCCATGCTGCTGAGAGCGATCGCGAACGCCTGAACGGGCGAGAACGGATGAGCGTAGTCCATCGAGTACACCTGGCGGTCCTGCGTGCGGCCAAACAGCATCAGCGTCTTGTCCATGTCGTCCGGGTGGGCCAACAAGAAGTTCTTGACAGAGGCGGCAGCAACGCGGCCGCCAAAGTCCAGGCAGTACGCCTCCAGGCTCTCGATCCACACCGGCGGCTTGTTGACGAGGTGAAGCGCGCGGCGCGGGTCGGGAGTATCAACCTGGGCCAGGATCGTGTCGTCCTTGTTCTCGGCCATCCACGGCTCGACCTGCCACGACGGAGCGCCGTCGACGCTGCTGTCAACCTCTGGCAGCTCCGACACAAGCGGCATCGCCACACGCATCTGCCGAGGCGACTTGCCGAAGGTGGCGGCGTACTGAACGGCGCCGAGCTCGATCGGCTGCTCGCGAGTCGTGTCAAACATGGTGTACTGCGAACCCATGTAGTTCTTCTCGAGACGCGCGACCTGCTGCATGCTGGTCGTCTGCGTGTTGTTGTTCTCGAGGTTGTTGGCCAGGTAGATGGAGAAGCTGACCGACATGTCGTACTGGCGCCGGCGGACAGCCGTGCACAGCAGAGTGTCCGTGTCCTGCGTGTACAGCTCGTAGTTGCCGCCGCCGCGGGTGCGGATGTAGCACTGCATCATGAGCGCCTGGGGAGGGGCCGGAGCGATCAGGAACCGGCGAAGGAAGCTGGCGTTCAGGCGCGCAGTCGTCACCAACAGCTGGCGGAGCGCGACGTCAGCTGGCGGGGGCGGCTCGACCGGGGCCATGTCACACGTGGCGACGTGGTCGGCGAGCACGGCCTTCTTCATGACCTCAGGGCAGTAGGGGCACGTGACCTTCATCTCGTTGGCCATGCGCTGGGCGTGGCGCGAGGACACGAGCAGCGCGAAGCCGATGTTCTCTCGGCACATGGGGCAGGAGCCGCGTTCGCTGACCCAGCGCTCGATGCAGTCCTTGCAGAAGATCTGACCGCAGCACGTGGCCTCGGTGGCGCCCGTGAAGACCTCCTGGCAGATGGCGCACTCCAGCATCTTGCGCGTGTTCTCGAGTGCCTCGAGCTGCTCGTCGCGCGGGATGGGGTCCGACGGTGGGAAGGCGACCGAGGAGACGAGGTTGGACGCCGCGAGCGCCGACGCAGCCGTGCGCTGGCCCAGGTGGCGCGACTTGAGCGCCGTGTGGATCTCGAACAGCATGTCGACGACCTCGCTGACGCTGCGGGCGTTCTCCTCTGGCTCTGGCTGCGCAACAGCGGAGGCCGAGGACTCGTTCGAAGACGCGGACGAGTTGGAGACCGGAGGGGTCTCGGTCTCGTCGACCTCCATGACGTCGTCGTCGACGGCCGAGCTGCCGTTGGAGAGCGTGAGCGTGGCGTTCTCCTCCGAGTCGGACATGCGCGCGTCGGCCGCGTGCTCTTCTTCATTGTCCTCCTGGTTGTCGTTGTGGAGGTGGTGCGTGGCGACGTCCGAGACCTGCTCGAAGATCGTGTCGGCGGCCGAGAAGCCCGCCGAGTGGCGCTCGCCCAGCGATCGTGCGCTGCCAGCACCCGACCGCGGCGCTCTGTGGCGCGAGCGTGAGCCGAGGATGTCGACTAGCCCCTCGCCCTCGGCGAAGAAGCTGCTGACCTCGATGTCCATGTCGAACCGCTTGTGCCTCGGCGTGATGCGCGGCGAGCTGCGCGGGGACAGCAGGATGAGCTCGCTCAGCGTGCGCGTGCGGTGCATCTTGTTGCTGGCCTTGGGCTCCGTCACCACGCGCAGCCGCCTGGCGAAGCGGGCGCTGGCGGCCGAGGGGCCCGCGGCCTCGCGCTGGTTGTCGCTGGCGCTGCTGGCCATGATTCGCGGTTTCTGCGGCTTCTGCGGCTTCTGGCGGTCGGATTTCGGCCGGAGACGGCTCGATCGAGAGCTAGAGGCGCGCTGGAGACGCGGGGACAAGCGCTGGGGGCTCGGGACTCGCACGGAGCGCGAGAGGAGGCGCCGGAGCTGCTTGTGGGGAGGAACGCGGCACTCCGCTCGGCTTGGGCGGGGCGAATCGTCGAATGAGTAGTCGTCGGGTCGAGAGGGGGAAAGGCGGCGGGCACTGGGGCCAGGCTTGACTTGCGGTTTGTATGCGCTGAGATGGCCGGGGGCGAGTGACTTGCGCCCAGTATGCCGCTGCGGGAGAATTGGAGGAAAAGAAGCGAGAGCGGGAGGGGGGATGAGGACGCCCATACAAACCGCAAGATGTTGGCCCAGCTGGCGCGACTCCCCCATGGTATCGCATACTGCCTTCAGCATGTTCCTGGAAGAGACGGTGGCGGATCTCCATGTGCTGGTGCTGATGCCTGGCACCATCGGCTGTCTGTCGCGAAACGTTGGGAACTGGAGCAGGAATTCCTCGCTTCTCGCCTCATGGAACAACTGACTCGCCATCATGGAGCTAGTCTAACAATCCAGCGTATCTTTTCCTGGTCTCATGGCATTGTCGAGCCGCCAGCGAACTATTCGCTGGCGATAGAGAAGCGTCGGCGTTCTCCATGTCAGCGCCATTGTCACATGATTTGATTGATGGTATGGACTCGTCAATGGGCCAGCAGCTCCTCCAGCGCTCGCTGCCAGTCGACCGGCCATTGGTCTGGAATTTCAGTCGCGTCGCCATCGGCCACGCGCGACACGCACGGCTGCAGATCCTCCGACGGCGATCCGACCAACAGCTCCATCATAGAGTCCACGATGGAGCTCCATGACTCGGTCATTCCGGGCCTCTCGCCCTGGTCGCCCGCCAGCAGGCTGCCATGGAGCTCCGCGAGCCCCGCGACTACATCTTCATGCTCTTGGTCTGCATATGCCAGCGCTCGGTAAGATCGGCGGAACGACCGAACGATCAGCAGCACTGGTTGGTCTCATGAGACCAGCCGGAGCAAGTTGAAGTTGACGTACGTACCCCTGTTGACACTCGCGGCATTGGTGGTGGAGCGGGCCCGCAGCGCCACGACGGCTCGGCAGCCGCTCGCCTTGGCCACGCTGGCCCTCGTCACGCCGCACAAGACGCTCACGACGATCAGTGGGGCTGCTTCTGCTCCAATGGCGCTCTTCTTCTCCTCCATTGCCACCCGGAGCTGCATCGCCACGCCCTTGAGCTGCGACGGCGGCACGCACAGCACGACGACGTCGCTCTCGCGAGCCAGCCGAGCGTTGTCGTCGAAGCGAGCGACCTGGTCGAAGAGCGCGAGGGCCGCTGGCTGCTGCAAGGCCTCGCACTTTGGCGTTCGGTCGGGTTGCCGAGTGGACAGCGAGAGGCTAAGGGCCGGGTACTCGTGGACCAGCAGCTTGATGAGCACGGCGCAGCCGACCGCCCCGCCCCCGATGACGCCGACGCGAGGGAGCGTCGAGCGACCTGAGGCTGCAAAGATCTTGGCGGCCGCGAGGACTGCGGCTAAGCAGCCACTTGCGAGTTCTTCCGTTGCAATCGACCGAGTGCGTAGCAGCTCCTGAATGTTCGGCGCTAGACGCTCGGGAGCGAGGAGCTCCGGGCGGAACTTGAACGGCTCTCTCAGCTTGACATTAGACGCTGCCGCGCCAGCAGGAGACGCCGCAGCAAGCTCGGCCATTGCCGAGCGAGTGAGGGGTGCAACAGTCGGTCGCTGGAGCTACGAATAGCTCCACGTGAGTCTCCAAGGTGCAACGCAAAGACTCGATCAAGTGATGGCAAAACTAACTACAAACATTGGAATCCGATCGCTTACGGTGGGCTAGTGCCGACAACGGCTCGCACGGCTTGCAGCTGCTGCGCCTCGGTGAGCCCGATGCGGCCTCGCCACTGGCGGTGCAGCCGCAGAGGCTCGGCCGCGTCCACGGCCTCCAGCAGGTTCTTGGCGTCGTCCTTCTCGTTAATCAGGCCGAACCAATCGCCGCTCGGGTAGACGATGCAGTTGGCGGCGTAGCGGTGGCCGCCGTAGTGGCTCGAGACCCACAGGTTGAGCGCCGAGCTGTCGTCGATCGAGCGCAGCCATTCGAGCAACTCGGGGCCCTTGCAGCCGCAGCGTTCGTCCCTGCGGTCCATCAACTTGGTCAGTTGTGGTTCGCTCTCAAGCAGGTGGGCGGTTGTTGGAGAGCTCACCGCTGGGTGTGCGCGCACACTAGCACGTGCTTGGCGTCGCCCAGCTCCTCGAACCTGAGCTTCCTACGACAATCAAAGCATTGCAATAGAGTTAGCGTCGAGAGCAAAGCTCTGGTGGCTGTGGTCATGACGCACTCGCTCCGAAGCAGCTCCCGGACGTTCAGATCCTCCCGCAGCGCGGCCAACGCGAGCGTCTCAACTTCTCATCCGCAGCTCGTCAGTTCATAAGCTCCACCTTCACCTGCATTCATCTCAATCTCACTCTGGTCGGTCTCGACGTCGAACACGCGCAGGTTCTCTGGGAACACGAGGATGTCGTGTCTGGCCGGCGCCTCCTTCACCTCCTTCGCCTCCCTCAGCTCTTTAGCACCACCGCACACGCCCGTGTAGCGCATGCCGGCCGTGACCAGCAGCGGACTCTTGCGGATGTCGCCGCCCAGCGCCGCGGCCACCGCCGCCACGTACTTGCCCACCAGGTGCGCGGGCGAGCGCTCGAGCTTCTTGGGCCACGCGTCCGCTTCGAACTGCGTCTCGACCACCAGGAAGTGCCGCGCGTAGTGGCGAACGGAGCCCTCGATGCCCAGCGGCTCCGCCTGGGGCTCGCGAACAGCAGCGCGGCGAGCGCGGCGCTCGGCGAGCTGCTCGTTGGTCAAAGGCGCCGAGCGCGCGAGGCTGAAGCTGCGGGCGGCGAGCGGGCGGAGGCGGCGAGCGAGCATGGCGGAGGATTGGCAAATGGCTGGGAACGGATGAGGTGGCGAGGTGGCTGACAACGTCAGTGGTGATGCAGTGGGGGAATAAACACAGGCGGGGCGCGGACCAGCTGGATGACGTCCTCGTTGATGGATCATGCTGAATGGTGGTGCTACTGGTGCAAGTGCTGAAAGTGTTTGGGCGAGGAGTTTTCACGCATTCCAACGAGAGCCGAGCTCTTCCTGCCAAGGCTACGAGCTCCTCATCCACTCGAAGCGGAAGGTGAAGTCCACGCCTGAATGAAGTGATCAATGCAAAGACACCGTCAGGAGCCTTGTCTCGATATGGCAGCTGTGAACTTACCGTAGTGAACGATGCGGAAGCCCATGACCATGAGGATCCAAATCGCCATGCGGCACTGCACGTGCTTGGCGCGCGTCTTGAGCACGAACGCCAGGTGCGACAGGCCGTTGTGGCCGCACACTTGGTGAAGCAGCAGCAACAGCAGCACGAAGGACGCGATCTTCATGGCCACAAACACCATGTTGTTGGCCAGCGTTTGGTTCAATGCTGCAGCGCTCACGCCTTCCAGCTCCGCGTGATACTTTGCTACAGGAAGCTGCGAGACCCACCCCATGAACGTGACGTAGAGGAGCGCGCTGCAGAGCTCAAAGTACTCGGCTAGAACAACGTACTCAATCATAAAGAGAACGCGTTGTGATTCCAGCAGCAATGTGTTCTTCCGAGTTGACCTCCTCGCCGCCATCGGTCTCAACGCTAGCGCACTCGGTCCAATCGACTCTGTTGCTAGTGAATCTGAGGGAGACCTCGATGGAGTTACTGCCGACACTGGCAGTGGTAGGATATGCCTGGTTCCTCGAGCACGCTGCGGGGCAAAGGCTCGCGGATGTCCTTCTTCCAAGGACAGTAAGATCATGTTCCCTTTATCGGACAGCGTATGCGGCACACACGAGCGCAATTGAATCCCAGAGAGTGTCTGTACATTCAGGCTTTGCGGTGTGAGAATGAGAGCTCTCACGGCTGCCAACAAGTCACCTTGCCAGTTTCGGCTGTTGAACTCTCGATGTCGACTGTATACTCGAGAAGATCGAGCGTGAATGCCACGCAGTGCCATTACATTTTGCAGCACATCTAGCGCAATAATCGCGACTGCTGTACTGCTGGAACTAACTCGCTGAATACACGATGCAACGTACAACGAATTGAAGAGCTCTGCCGAGAGCACAACAATCTCAGGTATCAAATCATCCAGCCCAACAGCCCGTCGAACCATAAGCTGCTTGAAGGAGATTCGTAGCCACGGCAGTACCAGAACAACCAGTGGAAGCTCGTATCGGGTGTTTAAAGATGCGTTGAAGAGAGCTTGGAACGCTGGATAAACTAGTATCATCAAGTTTTGGCCTTGGAAAAGCTTCGTCTGCTTCATTATCGCTCCGGGGCTGTCTGTGCGAATCCGCTGCAATTTATCCGCTCCAATAACGAATCGGAAAGCAACCACACAGAATATTGCGTATGGAGTGCTCATGACTACAAGCATAAACGGAATCGGAAATGCCCAGAGTGCAGCAACCATGATCGCGAAAGGCATATACAGCGCAGTAACAATAAGGGTAAACACTGCGATTTGCCGGTACGAGATTGGTCGTCCAGGGATTTGATAGCGAACCTCGAATCCAATCCCGACAGCGAGAAGAACGGTCAAAACAAGTGCTCGCAGCCAAGCCCCGTAGTTGGCGCGCCAGCCATCGCTTGGCTTGCGCAGCGGGATCAATTCAGCCAGGATACAGATAATAACAACTGGGATGGGAGTCCAAAACGCAACCAGTAAGGACCGTAGCAGTGATGCTGACTGTGCATACTCATCCAGCGATAGTGTTCGCTCGATCGAGTACTTGCCGCGATGACTAACCTGGAAGGACAGCCATAACCTTGCAAAAGCTTGTCCGGGCGACTTGGTTGCCGCATAGAGGCTCATCTCCACCTGTTGAGAGGATGCATGCTGGCCATCAAAACTATAATGAGCAATCAGTTACGACCTTGGACGATTTTGGACGAAATGGTCGTCCACCATTCAAGGCTAGGTATTTCGCATTTATGTCTATCCTGCATCACTATTCGTTCTAGCTTTATGCATCCAAGCAAATTTAAAGCTGAAGTCTACACCTAAGCGGCACGGATACAAGAAACTGTTAGCATCTCCACGATCTAAGATTTTTGGCTGCCAGATTGCCTTACCAAAGTGCACAACCCGGAATCCCATAACCATGAGAATCCACACCATCATCTTGGTTTGGATGTGCAACATGCGCGTTTCGAGTACAAAAGATAAATGAGCCAAGCCGTTGTGACCACAAGCACGGTGTAGAACGAGTAGAAGAGCAATTAATGAGGCCAATTTGAGAAAACTAAACAGCACGTTGTTGATGAGAGTCTGGCTAAGTGCAGCGTTGCTAATATCTGTCAGCTCGGCATGATACTTTGCAACTGGGAGCCTTGACAGCCCTGCTAAATATCCAGCATAGAAAAGCTGGCTCAAGAGTTCGTAGTACTCTGCGAGTACATAATATTCAATGGCAAAGAGCGAACTCTGTGAATCGGCTAATAGCATGCTTTTGGGGTTGGGAATTCGAAGTTTTGAACTTTTCACAGCTAATGCATTTGGCCCCGCTGGTGCTGGTGTAGATTCTGATCCAATCGGGACAATGCTGGCCATCGAAAGTGTAGGTTGGTGTGATTGCTTTGGATTACCAATGTGCGGGACAATATGTCTCCTGCCTCGCACCCGCGGCGATACAAATTGTCGAAGCTGTCCTTGCTCGAGTGTTGTAAGGATACTGTTTGAGCTGACCGATAGTTTGTGCGGCACACAGGAACGCAATTGGATTCCTGAAAGTTTTTGGGTCCCCAATTGCCTCGGAGTCGTAATCATATCATGAGCTGCTGCTAGCAAAGTCAATTTCGACGGCTCCATTTTCAAAGCACAATGGCGCCGGAACACATGAGCTGTACGCTCATAGATTCCTCGAAGGGCAACGACATTTTGAAGCACATCTATCAAGAATATCAATAGTGCTGATGTCGGAGAGCTGATGCGTTGAATACACGTTGCGAGATACAAAGCATTGAAGAGCTCGACCGATACGACAACTAGCTCCGGGATGAGGTCTTCAAGGTGCGCAGACTGTCGAGCTGCCACTTGTTTGAGAATAATCTTGATGCATGGAAGCATGAGGACGAGAACTGGTAATGTGTAATGACTGTGGCTGATTGAGTTGAAAAATGCCTGAAAAGAGGGATATATGATAACCAGAATGCTTTGGCCGTTTGTGTACTGCGAGTGCCGAGCAAAAGCTCCAGGAAAATCACGATTGAGGCGATCAACGCCACTTTTCCCGATCATAAACCATAGAGTAAATCCGCAAAAAGTAGTAAACGGTCCGCTTGAGACAACAGTCATGAATGGGATTGGATAAACCCAGAACGCAGCAAGGAGCATTACCACTGGCATATGAAGCGCTACAACAATGAAAGGGAAGATCGCAACTTGGCGACGAGATAGTGGCCACCCTGGCATCAAGTGCCGCACATCCAGCGCTATCAGAAATGCGAGAAGTGCTGCAAGGGCTGCAGTACGAATCCATGTGCTGTAGTTTACGATCCACCCAGCGCTTGGTTCATAGAGCGGAAGGGATTCGATGATTAACGATCCAAGTAAGACTGGAGCAGGAGTGCATATTGCAATAACCAATGCTCGAACTCGTGAGGTCGAATGTGTGTACTCCTGAAGGGCAAGCGTGCGCTCGATGGAATACATTCCGCGATGGCTAACCTGTGTTGCCGCCCATAGCTTCAATACCAGCTTGAGCACTGGATTGATTTTTGCAGCAGAGTTCATTGCCAACTGTGCTCTGAACCACTGAAGCACAAGTTATACATGCGACGAATATTTTTAGGCCTGAGCACATTAGTGAGCTTTCCGTCTTGCATCACCTTTAGTATGCGCCCGATCGGAAGGACAGCAGCTCCTATCTCGCGTTTACTTGGCAACTTTGAAAGAATTTGGCACCGAGTGCAGATCAGCCATCGCGGAAAGTACTCGATCGAGCGTCTGATTGCGCTAGAAGAGTATGCCCAAACGACATCCAGTCGTCGAGCGTTGCTGGTTTGTATCCTTACACCAATACCGATGCTGGTAGCAGTTCTCGGGATCCAGTTTATTCCGCTTCAAGACCCGAGCTTGGGCTGGAAGGTTAACATCGGTCTGTGGTTCCGAGCGGCGATAACTGTGCTCCTTGTATCGTTTTCTCTCCTTAATCAGGTTCGCCTCCTTGTTCCTGGGTTATATATCTCACGGAAGCAAGTCGCAATAATCAGCTTCATTACTGCATTTATCTACCCGCTGTGCTGTATTGGTGTTGCTGAAGCGTGGATGTTTCCAATCCCTTACATGCTTGTAGTGATGGGTCTCCCGCTTACGATTATCTATGTGGTACTTCTGTTCGTGGTTGTTGGGCGCTGTTCTATCCGATCGCCGGCACTGAGAACAGTCAACAAGGGTCTACTCATGAAGCAAATGCAGTTTTTGTCGGCTCAAATGCTGTTGTCTGCTGTGTATCCAGCATGTAATGCCGTTGTAAGCGCTACTATTGACGCTGGGTTCGAAGTGATTGGCCTCGCCATGTTTCCTATTATACGGATAATCATGCGCAACTTGATGGCTTACTGCATCTCGCATCTTGAAGACCTGATTCCAGAGGCGTCTGTGTTTACAGTTGAGCTTTTCAGCGCGCTGTATCTATCCACCAGTATTCAACGCATCTCCTCCATTTACTCTGTTGTTGCCATTGTTATACTTGATTTCGTTCATCTCTTCTTTTCACTTCGATCATTGCAGCGAGAGCTAGCCTATTTGGTTGGAGAGTTTGAGGCAATTGGCAATGGAACAGTGCCATCTCCTAACCATAGTGTACTGTTTGTATCCGACAAACTTGTCAAATCTGAAGCTTGCAGACTGGCTGGTATTTGTCTCGAGTCGACAAAAGCGTACAATCTTTCAGCAGGTGGAAAGTTTCGGCTAGATGCAATTAGGCAGCAGGGGCAGGGCACTTACTCGGCGTCTCTGTTTCGCGCCACGCCATTGAAAGGAGCAGCTGGGCGGCCAACACAATTGGGCCCAACAGTATGTAACATTCCAGAGAACTCTGATAATCAAACACCAACTAACGAGCCAAAATTCAAGGCGTTCTCTGCTCAAGTGCTCCCTGAACCACCTAAGCTCTCCACATCATCTAGAGAGCGTCGGAATCGCGTTGCTGTTGCCCTCCAACTCGCGTTTCGCATTGAGTACATCGCTCTGAGTGAGTATTTAGAATGCGTTGTGCCTCTTGTGTGGACAATTGTTCTGTCGGTGATGGTGCAGCTCCCTGGTCTGGAATATTACCCACAAATTTTAGCGTCGACTAGTCATGGACTCGAACGTGCGGTACGCAACATTTTTGTGTGGTGGACTGCAGAGATGCTCTCACTAGCTCTTTTAATAAGCGTGCTTCACCGTCGTGGAAGAATAAACCCGATCTATCATGTCGCCTTTGTCCTCGAAAAGCATGTTGAGCTTGTTCAAGGCAAACTTATAACGTGGATGACGACCTCGATCGCACTCCTATCGATTCATCTCGGTACGTCCATGCGTGCAAGTAAAAGTGAGAGTTGTTGCTTATTGTGCTGCTGCAAACAGGGATGACCTATTCATTTGAATTTTTCAGAAGCAAGTCGGCGTAGATGCCGAGTTCATATCGTTCGATGGTGTGAAAATACAAAAGCCTAGCTAGCTGCGTCCACAGCCAGCAATGGAGCTGACTTAGGGCCGACCAAATGATTCTGTCTTCCCGACCATGCGCAGCTCGTTTAGCGCTCCCTCGATGACCCCGCGGTAGTTTTCAGGATGGGTACTAGTGTACAGATTCTGCAGCCACTCGAGTGTCTCGTTGGACTGCCCCGTGAGAGTCTGGCCGCTGTTCTCCGTCAGGTACAGCGCGTCGCTGGAGCGCTGGAGCGCGAGCTTGCCGAGGTCCCACCGGCGCTCGCTGGCGGCTTGCTCACGTGCCAGCAGCGTCAGCACCTTGTAGTAGAGCCGGGCGTTGTTGTCCTCGGCCTTTGCGATGTCGATCGAGATGCGCTCCTTCCCGATGGTGAACTTGATCTCGCAGTCGCGGTCGACGCGGCCGGCCGTCTCGAACTGGACGTCCCGAACGACTTCGTGCTTGAACAGATGCCGCTCCACGAGCTTGCGCGTGGTAGTGGCGTTGCTTCCCTTGATGGTGAGCAGCGCCTGGTTGGTGACGGTGAACTCTTCCTTGGACGACTGGAACGAGAACATGATGACCTCTCCTGGTAGCAGATAGGCGACAGCGAGGCACTCGGAAAAGTTGCCCACGATGTGGCAGACGTCTGCGGCGCCAGAGATGTCGGAGGCGAGGCCCTTGAGCATGGTTGTAGGTTGGAGAGGCTGGCAATGCGAGGCAGGAGGAAAAAGTGATTGTGGCAGCTCGCAGATCAAAGTCGCGAATTGGTGAGTCCTACCTCATGGAGACTGAGACAAGTTTTGCATCTAGAAACCGAGGGAGCTGCAACTGAAAATCCAGCGACGGTCGCTGCAACTGCCGCAAGTCCTGACAGATGTGCAGCCATGTCGGATGGGCATGAATGACGACTAGCGAGAAAATCCACTTGACACTCAAAGAAATCGACTAAACGGCACCCATTTTGATGCGCATCAGTCGCGCCTTCGCCATCATGCAACGTTCTCCCGTGCGCAAGTCGCTCGGCCAGTCTCAGTTCTCATCTCGCCGTCTCCAACCCATTTGCTGTATCACACAAGACTCTAGCTAAAGATTCAACATGTTTAAGTCCTTCACCAAGGACCTGGCGGGCACGGCCGACATCTGCAACACGGCCACCAACCTGTCCAAGCTGCACGCGGCGGCCTACCTGCTGCCGGGAGAGGCCGTGCTCTTCGCCTTCGAGTCGGCCAAGGAGGAGTTCTCGTTCACCAACGAG
>JAASGX010000854.1:0-12890 GCA_023334415.1 Phytopythium chamaehyphon | reverse complement strand
GGGCCTGGTGGTGGCGGCGCGTGCGCTGGGCGAGCCGCTGGACGCGCGGCGGCTTTCCGCGCTGGCGGGCGTGAGCGCGCGCGCCGTGGAGCCGGCCGTGCGGCGCGTGCTGGGCGCCGTGGGCGTGGCGTCCGTGGTGCAAGCCAAGCCGCGCGCGCTGTGCATCCGCTTCGGCTGCGCGGCCATCGCCGAGAACGTGGGCCGCGTCTTCGACGAGTACCAGCGGGAGGTGCTGCCGAGGCTGCGGCGCAAGGCGGCGGCGGGCGCCATGGCCGCAGACGTGGACGCGTCGGACCCCGTGTTCGCGGCCGCCTGCCTCTTCGCCTGCAGCAAGCAGGCCAACGTGAGTCGCGGGCGAGGGCTGCTGGCGTGACGACGTGACAGACGCTAACGGCTCGCCCTCGGTGCCAGCTGCGCGTGGACCGCGCCAAGCTGCTGGACGCCGTGTGCGGCAACCCCAAGATGTTCGATGCCATCGTCTCCTCCATCGAGGTGCCCGCGCCCCCGCCTTCACCTTCAGTATTCGTTCAGTGAACACTAACGCGCCAACTGGTCAGGACAACTGCAAGGCGTCGCTGAGCGGCGCCATCGTGACCAAGCGCCGCGTCTCTGCTGCCCGCTCGAACGCCGCCGCCGCCGCTGATGCAGCCGACGCGGCGCTTTCCGCACGCCGAGCTGTAGGCTCAACGCCTCCCAGTCCGACAGTCGCCACCCACGCGCTCGCGCCGACCACGGCGTC
This sequence comes from Phytopythium chamaehyphon, assembly GCA_023334415.1. Classification (NCBI taxonomy): domain Eukaryota; phylum Oomycota; class Peronosporomycetes; order Pythiales; family Pythiaceae; genus Phytopythium; species Phytopythium chamaehyphon. The sequence continues at coordinate 12,151 of JAASGX010000854.1, read as the reverse complement.
TCCAAGACGCATCTCTCCGCGGCGGCTTGAGCGCATGGGCATCCAGGCGCAGAGAAGTCCTTCAGGCCCAAGTCCTCGTGCGCGCCGCAAACTCGCGCTGCCCTCAGCTGACGAGTACGCTGCGTGGCGGGCCGCGGCTCTCGACCACATGCGCAAGAAGCGAGCTGGCGTTGTGGAAGAGGAGATGAAGCAGTCGGAGGCGGTGTCAGCGACTGCGTAGAGAGGCTCAACAAGTATCTATTCAGTTGATCAATCGCACTACGCGAGCGCTCGCCTTCGTTCGCCCCGCTCACTTAGCGTAATACTTTGCGTGCACCTCCTCGAGCACGTCGCGGCAGGGCACGGCAGCACGCAGCTTGATGCACATCAAGAACGCACCGGCGAGCTTGCGGTGCAGCGAGTACACCTCTTGCGGGGGCGGAGTCAGGCGGCCGTGCATGAACACCTCCGTGTGCTGTCCGAGCCGTTTCGTAAGCTCGCTGGTGTGGAAGTCGAACGGCTCGCTCGAGCGGAACGGCTCGCCCACGACCATGCCAGCAGCTTCATGTGCACGCATCATGGCTGCGGATTCGTCACCTGTGAGGAACTTAAGCTTGAGCGAATAGTCCATCATGGTTTTTGTGTCGCCATTTGCAGCGCCCCACACAATTTGGAAGTAGTCGTCCACAAACGACTTCGGGTACTCGCGCGCAGCACCAAAGTCCACGAGGCCAATCGTGTCGGTCGACGCGTTGTACATAAAGTTGCTCCAGTTCGGATCGGTCTGCATGAAGCGCCAGACGAACAACTCATTGATCGTCAACTCCAGGATGCGGCGCGCGATGCGGTTGCGAACATCCTGCGACAGGTGCACCACCTTATCGACGGCGACGCCCGAGATGAGTTCCGTTGTGAGAATCCGCGAGGTGCTCAGTTCGCGATGCACGCGAGGCACAACGCATGACTCATCAAGCCCGCTGGAGTGCACAAGCGCACGGAATCGTTCTTGGTTTTCTGCCTCTTGCGCGTAGTTGCACTCTGCCGTGAGCTCTTCTTGGCCGACGCGAATAATCTCGTCAATGTATAGTCCCCGCGGCAAAATGTTGGTGTAGGTAACGATTCGCTTCAGGTTGAGCAGGTCGCTCTCGATACTCTCGGCTACACCGGGGTACTGGATCTTGATGGCTACACGTTCACCACTCTTTAGCGTAGCTCGGTGCACCTAGAGCAGTCAATGAAGAATTTGTTAGTATCGACATCAGGGTTGTTCAAGCTTGGAATTCGTACCTGTCCAATAGATGCAGCAGCAATTGGCACGTCGTCAAACTCGAGGAAGTGGTCACGCCAGCCTTCTCCGAGCTCCTTTTCGAGTTGCTCGTGCAGCTGCGCCTTGGGCATCACATGCGCGCTGCGCATCACGATACCCGGTTAGTCTGTGTTTGAGTGATTAGAAGTGCGAGCCGTGGGCTCACTTTTGGCGCACGCGATCGAGTGCCAGCGCTAGCTGCGGGGGCACCAAGTTTTCATCCTGGATGCTCAGCATCTGGCCAAGCTTGAGCGCGGCGCCGCGCATCGTGCACAGCGTCTCTGCCAGCTTCTCGGCGTTGCGGTCCGACACGAGCGCGTTGTAGGTGCCGCCCTTGCCTCCGCGGCGCACGATCTCGGTAGCCGTGCCCACGGCCAGCTTGGCTGCGAGCCCTCCGAAGCCCAGGATGCGCGAGATGGGCGACGACGGCACGTGCCGCTCCTGCCACTGGCGGCGCGGCGCCGCCTCCTCCGCCTTCTGCTGCGTCTCTGCCTTCTGCTGCGTCTCCGCCTCGTGCTGCTCGGCGGCAGCAGAGGGCTCTGGAGAGGGCGCGAACGCCTCTCGCGGCGGCAGCGTCGCGCCGACCGCCGGTTTCTCTGCGGCGCGCACCGGGGCGGCCGCCGCCTCTCGGATCGCGTTCTCCTGAGCCTGCTGCTGCTGTTGCTGCTGCTGTTGTTGTTGCTGCTGCTGCTGTTGCTGCTGTTGTTGCGTCTGCTGCTGCTGTTGTTGTTGCTGCGGCCGAGAGGGCTGGGAGGCGGCGGCAGCGGCGTCGGCGGCCGCCGAGGCCACGCCCGCCGCCGCCTGCTCGGCCGAGCGCAGCACCAGCGGCGCCAGGCGCGAGAGCTCGGCGGCGTGGCGCGCCAGCTGCGCGCCCTTGGCGCCGGCCGCGGGCAGCTCGGCGCGCGCCAGCTGCTCGGCCACTTTTCCCGCGCCCTGCAGCACGCGCACCAGGTCCTGCGCCCACATCTCGCGGCTTGCGGCAGGCTTTGGCAGCAATCTGAATAAGTGCTTCCAGGCGAGTCACCCTACAACCTGCTCTGGCCGAAATCCAGACTGTTCTCGTGCATAGTCCAGGTGTTTGGATCTGCTCGCCTCCCCACTTGATTTCAAACCCGCAGCTCCAGCCTCCTCCGCCATGGCCGGTGAGCGCCTGCACGCGCGTTCCCTGGCGCTCGCCGCTGTCTGCTGACGCTCGCGCCCCGCAGACCAAGTCCGCGCGTCGCATCTGCTCATCAAGCACAGCGGCTCGCGCCGCCCCGGTGCGGCTCTCTCTCTCTCTCTCTCTCTCTCTCTTGTGCTGGAACTTGTGCTGGAATCGGAGCTGGCGGCTGATGAGAATGGCTCGCGCTGGCGCAGCCTCGCGGCTGTCGAACAACATCACGCGCTCCAAGCAGGAGGCGATCGACCAGCTCCTGCGTACGTTCCGATCGTGAGGACTGGCGACTCGTGACGATGCGGTCCTGACGCAGACGCCGCCTCCGTTGTCTGCAGAGCTGCGCGCCGCCATCGTCTCGGGCCAGGCATCGTTCGAGCAGCTCGCGGTGCAGTACAGCGACTGCAATAGGTGCGGCTAGCCCCAATTCCTTGTAGACGCCAGAGCATGAGCAGCTGGATGCCAACTGCTGCCCCTGCACTCCACAGCGGCACGCGCGGCGGGGACCTCGGCCCGTTTGGCCGCGGCATGATGCAGAAGCCCTTCGAGGACGCCACGTACGTCTCTGACGTGGCCATCTATTACAGCAGCAGGCCTCACTCACCTTGTTGCTCCTTTACTTGAGCTGCAGCTTCGCGCTGCAGGTGGGCGAGCTCAGCGACGTCGTCGACACGGACAGCGGCGTGCACATCATCCTGCGCACGGCCTAAGCTGCCAGCGTCGACGAGGCACGCCGCTCAAGTGAACTCGTGCTTTGATGTTTTTGTCGGGCTTGGATTACTGCTCTCGGCACACGCACCACTAAAAAATAAAGACAATGCTCTTGCTACTCTGCTCTCTTCATCACACCGTGCCAGCTCGCACATCTTCATACGGAGGTCTAGTTGCCGGCGGTGGATCCGCGGCGGAAGCTAAATGACTTCATGGACAGACGCGACGACGCGCGGGGGGACGAGTTCACAGTAGAGGCGCTCGAGAAGGTCGACTCACGGGGAGCGCCCGAGCCGCCGGGGCTGCCCGAGCCACTCGACGCGCTCTTGACGCGGCGCTTGTACACACACGTGTCCTGGTCGACGCGAATACCCCACTGCAAGTACTCGGCGTTCGTCGCCGCCTCCAGGAATTGGTTGAGCTTCGCCACACGCTCCTGGATGATCTTCTCGCTGAAATTGCCGAACAACTGCTTGTTTGGCAGCTCCGGGATCTCCTTGCGCTTGTATCCGTTCTTGGTCTGCAGCGTGGCAGCCAGGTTGCGGAACGTCGAGTAGCGGTGCCACACGTACAGTGTGCCGCGCGTGTTGGTCTCGATCTGCAGCTTGTACTCGACGAACTGGCGGCCCTCGCGGTAGGTAATACGCGAATCCACAACCTTGGCCGAGATGAGCGACACCTCCTGAGACCGCACAAGTTTGGTCTGCAGCTGCAGCACCTGCTGCTTCAGACGCTCGTTCTCACGAAGAAGCTCCGCATCGGCGTATTCGGCCACATTCGAGGACAGCGTAGCCCGCAGACGGTCGTTCTGGGAAACGAGCTCGCGGTTAAGCTCCAGCGCAGACTCAGCCGCCTGCTTGGCGTCACGAGCAGCAGATTCAGCCTCAGCAACCTTCGAGGCTGCCTCGGTTAGTGCACGAAGTGTGCGAGGGGACACGGGTCCTGTTATGATTGGCAGCGGGGATCGTTAGTGACATTGCATTTGACAGTTGCCGTGTCGAATCGAGATACTTACCACGCTCGTCCTTGTCATCCTCATCACTCCAGTCCTCCTCCACAGGCTCCTACGTCAAAGGTCCCCTTAGTAACAAGTCTATCATCAGCGACACAACAGCAAAAAGCGTACCGGCTGAGGGTCCTCCTCGTGCTGCGCCGCAGCCTCTGCGGCGAGCAGAGCCTTCTGGCGAGCACGCTCTTCCGCCTCGGCACGCTCACGGGCAAGAGCCTGCTGGCGCTCGAGCTCCTTCTTTCGTCGGACCTCCTCGACAAGTAGGGCAAACGCGTGGCGCTGCTTGCGACCGCGAGTCATCGCCTGCGCGCGGATAACACCGGCGCGGAGGGTCAGGAAGCGGTTGCGAGCAAGCCCACGGCGAGTAATAGCCTGGACGCGCACGGCTGCCTGGCGCTGAGCGACAAAGCGCTTGCGCTGCACGTGGCCACGCATCGTCTTCTGAATCAGGATTGCGTGGTCCTTGAGGATCACATTACGACGATCCTCAAGCTTCTGTAGCAGACCCGAGCTGAAGTACACCTTGGTCTTGCCGACAGCAAACTTGGAGTTTTGCATGCTCGTAGCCATATCAGGAACAAGCTCGCGCAGCATACCCGCAACCATCTCAATGGCAGGCGCTGAACGCAGCGCCGAAGGGCAAATAATCTGGAAGCGCTGCTGGAACTCAACAATAGGCAGGCGGTTGGGGAACGCCGCGCGACTGATGCGAATCGCGGCAATGACACCAGCACAGCGAAGCTGCTCCACGATCATCAATCGGTCGAACTCGTCGGGAGCCTTATTGGCGTTCGGCTTGATGCAGCGCACATACTGCGACGACGTCTTATTGATCGTCTCCATCAGCTCCGACAGCTGCTTGCGGAAGCCGCCGGCGATCGTGTTGCCGACAAGGAAGCCCTGCTGGCGACCGTTCTTCTTGTGGTGGCCTCCCGAGCCACGGCGGTCAGAAGTAGCCGACGAGCCGACGCCGCTCGCAATCGTCGCAGGGTTGAACACCGCCGAGATGGCATTGGAGGCACTACCCGACAGCAGCTGCACCATGTCAGGCGGGAGTGTGTCCTTGTTCTTGTCGAGGAAGCCCTTGCCGTTGTACATGACATCACCAGCGTAATGGCGGATGAGGAACTGCATCTGGTTCAGGCGGCTCTTCTCGAGGTTCGGATGGTCGCTGAACGCGTCCAGCATACGAGTGACAAACGTGGTGTCGGTCGCCTGCGGGCGGAGCACTTCCTCATTCAGCAGACTCACAATACCCATGCGGCCCTCAATCAGGTCGAGGATCGGCTGGTTGTCCTCGAACGTCACCAGATCGAGCGGGATGCCCTCCTCCACGTACTCGCTCTGCACGACCTTGAACACGTCCGAGTTAAACTTCTGCTGCAGCTTCTCGTTGGCGTAGTTGATGCACAGCTGCTCGAAGCCGTTGGTGTCGAACGACTCAAAGCCGAAAATGTCGAGCAGACCGATGTGCGAAGCCACGTTCTTGCTCGCGCAGATGGCGCGGTTGATACGGTGCACGAGCCAGTCGAAGAGCTGCGTGTACATGCCCTTGGCAAGGGCGTCGCGGAGGTCGGTCGCCTGCTCGGCGTTGAGCGGGATCGTGTACGATTCGGATCCGGCGGTGATGGAGCGCTCGAGCAGCGTGCGGCTGAGCGCGCTCTTCTCCGTCTGGAGCAGGTGGGCGACGCTGTCGACGACGCTCTCGTTGGACACGAAGGCCTTCTCGTTGTGGCCGTCCTTCTCGTGGACCTGGTCGAACTCGGCCTCGCCGAGGTTCAGGATGGCAGCGACGATTTCGAAGATTGCGTGCTGCTCCTCGGCCGTGATGCCGATAATATCGAGAGCTTCCTGCGTCTCCTTGAGGCACTGCTCGTCGTCGATGCCCGTGACATCGGCGTAGGCGCCCGTGCGCACGTACTTGTAGTTGGTGGCGTCGCCCTCGAGGTGCAGCTCCCGCTTGCGGTCCTCGCTGAGGCGAAAGATCTGGTAGAAGACGTGGTAGTTGCGCTCGCCCTCGGCCTGGCTGACGACGCGGCTCTTTTCGAGCAGGTACGTCTCGCAGCGCGCGCCGATGAGCGAGCCGAGCGGGTCGAACTGGAGCTGTGCGAACTTGCCGAAGCGACTCGAGTTGTCGTTGCGCTTGGTCTTGGCGTTGCCGAAGGACTCGAGCAGTGGGTTGGAGCGCAGCACCTGGTCGATGACGAGCGTGCCACGGTCGCCGCCGCCCGAGATGGACGCGAGGTGGTTCATCATGATCTTGACCGTCTCGGTCTTGCCGGCGCCCGACTCGCCGCTGACGAGGATGCTCTGGTCGACGCGGGAGCGCTTCATGTCGACGTAGGAGGTGGCCGAGAGCGCGAACGGGTGCGGGGGCAGCGCGTCCCGCGGCAGGTCGAGGTACTTGTGGTAGAGGTCCTGGATGGAGGCGTTCGTTCGTTAGTTCGTTCGCATCCAGCGTTTAGCGTTACTGCTAATGGCTAACGACCCACCGTGCCGTAGAGGTCGAGCCACTGGTAGGGGTTGACGGCGATGCAGATCTGGCCCGTGTACGTGTAGGGCATCTGCTTGGCGAAGCGCAGCTCGAGGTTCTTGAGCACCGCGGGCTCGTGCAGGTGGTTGAGCGTCGTCATGTCGTCCACGCCGTCGGGCGCGAACGTGTTGCAGATGGGCATGGCCTCGTCCGAGACCTCGCCCGCGAGCCGCGCCACCTCGCGCACCGTCACCACCTTCTCCAGCCCGTCGTCGCGGTGGAAGCTGCCGTCCTCGCTCGGCTGCAGCCGCACCTCAGCGCGCGCGCCGCCCTCCAGCCGCCGCACGACCACCGCCTTCTTCCACACCTGCTCCTCGTGCGGCACCCACACCATGGCGCCGCCGTCCAGCACGCCCTCCTCGCTGCTCATGCTGCTCGCTCCTGCTCGACCTCCTCTACGACGCGGTGGGGCTCACGGGGCGCGCGGGGAACTGCGAGAAAGTCCGCGCCCGCGATCGCCGACCCAACCGGGCGTTTCCCCTCGGGCTGGCTCGACTACCTATACTTTATCCAGCATTGGGACGCGCCAGCCTCCCTCCCGCAGGCCTCCCGCGACCACGACTCTACCCACTCTCGCCCGCAGCTGGCGCCGCTAGGGTTCCCTTTCGGCGGCTTTTCGGCGAATCAGCGCCATCGAAAAAGCGTCCCGTCGTGCGGAAAAAGCCAGTCTCGAGCCGACTAAACCGGTTTCCGCTCTTGAACAACGTATCCAACATAGATAGCCCCAGGCGTCGAGGTCTTGGGACACGACTTGGGATCTGAACAGTAGCTTACCGGTATACCGTCGACTGTAGCCATCTCTGTGGACGCCACGCACTTCGTCTTGTCGCCAAGGTGGAGGCCATGGAGCTATCGAGCTATTAGCTGGCCTCGATGTGAAAGGCAGCAGCCTGCTGGTCGCCCCCGCTTCCACGGATCCTCGGTGGAGAGGCTAACTAGCACACGCGCAGTGGCAATGCGGAGCTGGCGGTGCGCAGGTGTACGGTTCACGTGGCTCCTCGTGTACTGGCCATCGGCCAAGTCCCACTGGTGACGGGCACTCGTGCGCGGATTCCAGGTGGCTGGGAGCGATGCACGGCAACTTGAAGCGCTCCTCCGCTCGGTTCAGCCCGATCATGATCCATTGGAGACCTTCCACACATGCAGCTACCATAATACGATGCTGTACCGATGCGGATCACAGCTCAAATGCCTTCTCGTGCACGGCGAAGCTCGGCGCCCGGAAGGCGCGCGCGGCGGCCACGGCCGGCGCCTGCATCTCGGCCGGCCCGCTCACGAACACGCTCGCTCGCGCGCTCATGCCGTAGTTCTCCTGGATCTCGCCGTGTACTGTCTTGAGCAGCGCGCGTAGGTCCGGCCGGCCGTGCTCTACGGCGAAGAGCCGGGCGAGCGGCGTCGAGGAACCGGACGAGGGCGCCGCATCTCGGAAGGATCGCGGCGTGCTGGGTGTCATCGGGCGCGAGGCGTCAAAGTCCAGCTCGGTGGCCGCGATCGGCAGCTCGCTCGCTTGGTCCGAGCTATTGACGCTGCTGTACGCCCCGCCCACTCGCCGGGACTTTGCCTGCATTTGCAAGAAGAGCGCCCCCGCGGCGGCGCCGACGGACGCGCCGACGATCGCTGCTGCCATCAACAGCGGGCGCTTGACATACCACACGTTCGCGTTGGCGTACACCGTCGCCATCCCCACCACACAGCCCAAGACGGCGCCAACAAACAGGTGGAGGCCGACTAGCTCGCTAAAGCGACCGCTGAAAGTCGAGTCCGCGTTGCGCACAGCCACCATGGGCCGGAACCGCTCGATGCGAGGTGTCAGTGCATCCGAATCCGTGTCGTCTGGCTCGGTCATGTCGTCGTCGTCCAAGTCTCGCTTCCCACTGAGCGTTGTCATGTGAAGCCAAATCTTGCCCTTCCAGCGCGACGACTTGCGGATCGCATCTAGCAGCTCGCAGTGCGCGTCAAATAGCTCGGCGCCACGACTGGCCCAAACGATCCAGATCGATTGGGGCAATTGCGAGAGCCCGTCACCAAAAGAGTCCGAGTACGCGTTGTCGCGAAGCTCGGCAGCACGCTTGATGTGCGCCAGCGCGCTCAGGAACGGCGCCATACCACTGCCACCAGCCACGAACACCATGTGCGGGCTCACCTGTTACCAAGTGCCATGTGAGTGTACCTATACAAGGCAAAGCACCGACGCAACTACCACGTACTGCGATGGAGGTGCCGTAGTATCCGTCGATGCGCACGGCTGAGAGCTGGTTTGATCTCGCGAGATGAAGCAGCCGCTTCGTGAATCCACGTTGCACTCGGATGTCCAGCCACAACGCGCGCTGGGCATCACTGTCGGACCCACGACCTGACCCGGCGCTGATTGAGAATGGATGCCACTCATGCTTGGCGACGGAAGGCACATTGATGTACACGAATTGCCCTGGAGCGTACGCAACCGGGTGTTGCCCGCTGACTTCAAGCTCTAGTCGTAGCACCTTGTCCGAGAGCGACGTGACTGACAGCACGCTCGCTTCTCCGCGCGAGTAGAGCGAAGCAACCCGGTAGATGAGGTACACGATGATCGCAGGCGCGATCCAGAAGACCAGCGGGTAGTAGTGGAACCCCGAGAGCACGAGGAACGGCACGAGCAGGCAGTGCAGCAGTGTGAACAAGCGGAAATTGGTGCGCCGGACGTTGGCGAGCGAACCGAGCGCCACGACTACCCAGACCAGGAATGCCAGCAGCCCAAAGAAGTTGCGCGTGGTGCCGTACTGCTGCTTGGTGGTGCATACCTCGGGGTCGAGGCACGGCACGAGCATCTTGTAGAGCTTGTCGTCGCGCAGCCACACGAGGATGTAGCCAACGCCGTGCAAAATGAGCATAACGCCGCCGAACTGGCCGCTCAGCACATGGTAACGGGTCGCGCGCTCGGCCGAGAGGCGCAGCAGGTCGTGCACAAACGACCGGCGAGCCAGCAGCAGCACCGACAGCACCATGGCGTAGAGCGCGTTCATGCCGAGCGCGCGCGCCAGGCGGTCGGTCACGCCCGACTTGGCCAGCTTGCCGTTTTCGCGGTCGACGAGCAGCTTGCCGACCACGAGGTTGATCTGCAGCGCCAAGAAGCACGCGCCCGCGACCACGTCCGCGACGTCTGCGGTCGGGAAGAGCGCCCGGATGGCTCGGTACGGCGCGGCCGCGAGCCGCGCCAGGGCCGAGCCGCCCACCGCTCGGCCGCGCCGCCTCCCAGCCGCGCTCGAGCCTTGAGGGGCCGTGCTCGCGGTCGCGTAGAAGAGCAGGCCCGCCAGGCAGAAGGGCAGTACGACCGCGGCCGAGACCACCACGGGCTCGACCTCCTGCTTGCCGCCGGGCAGTGCGGCCTCGAGCGCCGCGTGCAGCGAACGGAAGTAGAGCGGCCAGCGGACCCAGAGCAGCGCGAGCGCCAGCCACGCGCCCAGCACCGGCCGCCAGAGCGCGCCCAGCGCCCGCGAGCCCCGCGCCGAGGCCGCCGCCTGCGCGTGCTCCTTGCGCCCATTGTCACGCTCGTCGCCGCCCTCACGGGCCAGCAGCTGCTCCAGGTCTGCCTCGTCCTGGCTCGCCGAGCGCCGGTCCGCGTCCGGCGCGCGCTTGCGCTGCTGCACGCTCTCCATGGCGCCGCCGCGGGAATGACCCGAGACTGCGGTGATGATCGGTGGCAAAAGTCCAAATGGCCGCATATTGTGTCACTGTTTCAAATTAAAGACCATGAAGCCTTATCGAAAGTCACTATTCCGGAAGAGCGCACTTCGACGCGGTTAGCATGCGAGTAAGTCACTACTTTTAATGAGTGACAGCACAAAACTGAAATAGTCACTTTTTGCACAAGAATTGTGACGTCGTGATAACAACCGGTATATTCCCGATTTTTCAGCCTTGTACCGGTATTCCTGCAACACTGATATACCGAAAATACCGGTTTATTCTGTAGCCTCTGCCGCGCGTCGACCACAAAAAATAGCTGTAATGGCAATGATGGCTAGGCTGAAGCGAATGGCCGCAACAATCAACAGTTCCAAGCAGGCTTGCTGCCAGACTGCAAGCTGCAGGCAGGTGCTGGAGATGAACTCGAGCGCACGCGTGCCGAGCAGGTCCGCAATGGTTGAGCCAGATGCCGCTTGCTGTCGCAGAGCGCGCCGTACCGTTTACTAACGCGATTGCACAACGCGACGATGGGCCGCGCGAAGGGCGCCGCGATCATCGGTCAAGCCATCTCGCCGAGACGCTTGGCGGCGTACACTCTGATACTATGGATCCGGTCCTCAACCGCAGCGTGCATTTAGATACTGTGCCTGCGAGCGCTTTGCAAACGTACGCACGCACGCGCACAGGAGTATTACGCCGAGCATCGGGGCCACTCGGGCTCATGATACACGACTAGCGTTGTGCAAAAATGTAAAATCGCCTCGAAAGAAAGGCACCCACGCGGCCGCGCGCTGCGATTGGTCGAAACGCGCGTACCGTACTTTTTCCGCGCGCGCCGATTGGCTGATAAGGCGGCAGTACCGTCGAGCCAGCGACCGCGTGGGAGGGGGGCTCGGCTCCATTCTCCGGCCGCTGCAGTCAGTCGTCGCGTTGCCGGCGTCCGCGTCCGCAGCGTCCGCGTCCGCGCCCCCGTCCGCAGCCGCGTGCTCATCCGCAGCCGCGCGGGCCGCCCCAGTCCGCGTCCGCACGTCCGCTCAGTAGGAACAGAGAGTCCCCGCCGGCCATGGTGGACGCGAGCTCTCCTCCTCCGAGGCGCTCGGAGCGCGCGCTGGCTGAGGCCGAGGACAAGGTGGCGCGCGCCGAGGAGGCCGCGCGCGAGTACCAGGCGCAGCTGCTGCGCGCCGAGCAGGAGAAGAAGGCGCTGGAGGACGAGAACGACAAGCTGCGCGCCTCGATCCTGTCGCTGGCGCTGCAGAACGCGAGCGTGGACCTGCGCCGCGAGCACGTGCAGCTGCGCCAGACGCTCGACTCGTACCAGACCAAGATCGACCAGATGCGCGAGATCTCGCTGCTCTCGGCCCGCGTCGTCGACAGGTGCGGACCGAGGGGCGCTGTGGACGGTGTGGACGGTGTGGACGGCCGTGACCCGCGGTCCGTCCGCAGCCCGTCCGCGGCCTGGGGACGGAGACTAACCGATGCGGACGCTGCTTGTGTACAGCCGCATCAAGACCAAGCAGGGCCGGCAGTACGTCGAGTACAAGCTGCAGATCGAGACGGACATCCGCGGCACGCTGGTGCTCTGGCACCGCTACAGCACCTTCCTGTACGTTGCGCGGACGCTTGGGGACGCGTGCGGACGTGCGGACGGCTGATGGCCCTGCGTGAATGTGTGTGTGGCACAGGAACCTGGCGGCCACGCTCAAAGCCAAGAACCCGAGCAGCGAGCACGACATCCCGGAGCTGCAGACGCAGTCGCTCACGGGCTTCTTCTCGGACCAGCTGATCGTGGACCGC